>NHYE01001322.1:3819-17926 GCA_002938385.1 Gymnopilus dilepis | reverse complement strand
GTGAATTATGACCGAGAAAAGCCTTACTGCTACGCAGCAAGGCGACCTTCATCGTTGCGAGCCAGTGCAGTGCTAACGACTAGTCACTGCTTGCAACTCCATGCGTGCCCCCTCATTCTCCGGCTCCCTTCCTTTTCCCTCTTCGTCAGCGACAAGGAGACTTTGTATGAACAACCATTGGACGTCCTCCCCATCAGGGTTGTAGATAATTGATGACGGTGTCATGGTTTACAACCTTAGTAGACACTCCCTATAGGTCAAGAAACTGTAGGTTGTCATTCTGTCCGTGCCATCTTGTATGGCTGCTAGGTTTTGAACCAACGGACTGTGCACGTGTTCTGGATACAGCAATGACTAGCGCTGGAACAGCAGATGTTTCGGATTATATCTTCGTTCCCAACATCATCTGCAGACAAAGACATTTAACTGTGCCTTTCGACATGTCCTCAACACCAGAACCAAAAGAACCGGATTTCATGACCATCTCTTGTCGGAAGGAACGTGCAGATCATTTCAACAGATGGAATGAGCAGCTGAAGAAATGGCGGCGCGCTCACCCTGAGATGGTTCCCATTCCACCTACCCCTCCTGAATCTGCATCCAATCACGGCAAAGAAAAGTTGGAGGAAGAGACCGGTCAAAATATCAAGTCCTCGGTCGGAGGCCTTGGGATTTAGTTGAGTACTCTCATAATGTCATACTGGAAGTCAATCTTTTTGTTCAACAGACGCCAAACTTGAAGGCAGGACTTGGGGAGTCTTTATCGTCAGAAAAAAAGTGCTTTCTTTTCCTGCCGGCATCCGCCAGCTTTAAAACCAAACCAAGTCAGTTGCTGTTACCGTCCTTGCTGGGCGGAGTCTTCTAAGGAAAAGAGGAAACCGTCTCGTCAATTGTGTGGTCGATGTTGTTTGAATTATGAAGCCCGTGTACCATGAAGGAGCCGTACCACCTGTAAACAGATTCAATGAATGCAATCTAGTAGAGTTGGCAGTATCTCTGAGTTGTTGATTCTTAAACTTGTTAGGAACACTCTTTAGACCATCCGCGGTCATGCCCAGGAGTGTTGATCTATTGCCTCCCCTTTAGTGCGCAGTCAGACTGCTGAATCCGCTTCAACTCTTAATTTTGACATTGCAAACCGGATACGATGAGAAGAGTTGAGCGCGCTTACCATCTTTGGACACGCGCCTTTGCTTGTGCAGGCTTGCTTCCGAAGCCGACCCAATTTTTTGGTTCTGAGTGTTAGCTTTGTCGCACTCGACCATTCACCTATCTAGCTTCTCTTTTTATACCATGGCTCCCTCTAATAAAGCGAAAGCTCCTGAGCGCGGCAACGTAGTTGCAGCTTCCAAGTCAGACAAAAAGGCTAAAAAGGACAAGAAAGCCGCGTCCAAGGCCGTCGAGAAGTCCCCCTCGCCTCCCCCTGTCGAAGCTGAGCAACCTTCGGAATCGGAGAGCGAAGATGAGGACGAGGAAGACGAGGGCGTCGATGAAGAGGGAATGGCGCGTCTAATCGAATTACTAGGAGAGGATGGCCTCGATGAATTCGACCAAGCCCAGTTGCAGGCCTTGGCAGGGAGCGACGACGAGGACGAAGGAGAGGAGGAGTTCGGAGGAGAGTCGGGCTCTGAAGAAGAGGAGCAAAATGCGGAAATGGAGGCTCTCAGTGACGAAGACGACAGTGAAGATGAGGAACAGGACGACAACGACGACACAGGAAGTGTTGAAGCTGCCTCGGATGCGGAAGACCAAGAGGAGGAAAATCAAGCGGCCGAAAATGAAGAAATCGCTCTTGACGAAGTAGAGTCTGTGGACGAGGACGCTGTTCCTCGCCAGAAGGTTGAAATCGACAACAAGGTGAATTACTCGTAATGCCTTGTTGGAAAAAGTCTAATCGGCGTTTTGGCCAGGTTGCCTTGGAACAAATAAGAGAATCAATAAAACTCGATCCCTCATTACCATGGACGGAAACACTCGTCCTTTCATATCCAGAGACGATAGACGTCGACGTGAACGACGATTTAAATCGTGAATTGGCCTTGTGAGTATTCTATCGAACCTACTACCTATGACAACATATCGATACACAGAACCTAGTTACAAGCAAGCCCTCCACGGTGCTAATACCGCTCGTGCTTTAGCTGCAAAGCACAATTTCCCTTTCACCCGTCCAGCGGATTACTTCGCCGAAATGATCAAAAGCGATGCTCACATGGAGCGAATTCGCCAACGCTTGTTAAATGAGGCTGCTGGTCTCAAGAAGAGCGAAGACAAACGCAAAGAAAGGGAAGGAAAGAAGTTCGGCAAGCAGGTTCAAATCGAGAAGCTCAAGGAACGCGAAAGGTCCAAGAAGGAGATGGAAGAGAGGCTCAAAGGGCTCAAGAGAAGTAATAAAAAATTGCATTTTTCCATGCTCTGCCTTGCCTGACCTGACCTTCACAGAACGAAAAGACGTCCTGGACAATCCTCAGGCAAATGACGATGAATTCGACATTGCCGTCGAGGATGCCATTTCTGACCGTCCTGCGAAACGAGGCAAAGGCGCAAATGGCAAGAGCATGCCTCGTTCAGCTCGAGACAAGAAATTCGGATTTGGTGGCCCGACGCGGCGAGCTAAACAAAATACAAGAGAATCCACTGACAATTTCGACCCGTCTACAGCTGGTAGGGGAAAGAAAGGAGGAAAGGGTGCTGCGAAGGGCGGAAGAAGTGGTGGTAAAGGCAGGCATTCTACTAAGCGTTTGGGCAAGTCAAGAAGGATGTCGGCTAAGAGTAAATAAGAAGATTATAGTCAACCTTCGCTTCATCTTTCAGTATGTCATCGTGCACTACCTATTCCGATCTTTCCATACCTCCTTCTATGATGTGCCATGCATAGCGACGTATCTTGTTCGAACATTGCTTGCTCTATGCAAACTCTCTGCTCCTTCTTGTGACTGGCTCGCCACTCACCACGTACGTTCAACAGCCATCGACTCTTGAATCGACTCGTTTGTCTTCTTCTGCCACTGAAACAGGTGTGGCCCCTCATGCCCTAAATTTCGCTTTTTTCTTCATGTAAATGCAGCTAATGCTTCCCACGTTCTCCCTTAACCAGGGCAAATGGACTGGATCAATGTTTGGGCATTCATCAATGACCAAAGATGATATTGGACAGGCATTGGTACCCTGAGTTCCAGCAGATGAGCCTTCGACAGGCGCTGGAGGCAATCTGCACATGACCATTCGCTTCAAAGCACTTCCCTGCAGGTCTGGGGATTTGGAAAGATTGACATGCGAGAGTCTGGGACAGAGGCTTGTAGGGCTGGACGACAGGGCCTGCTCGCTGTTGCTCCGAGGGTAGGAAGGATTTGCTAGAGCTTCGACTATGACGGCAGCATGAGAAGAGGTATTGGACACCTCGAGGACCTCCAAGTTCTCGGAAAGGCGTAGCAGGTTGATGGTTGTGTCGACTCTGCATTGAACCGACGATAGTTTTAGTTCGATCAGACTTGATAGGCCTTTAGACACGAGTTGCTGCAAAAAACTGTCATGACCTGGGGGCGGGCTCTCTACTCGAAGGATCTGTAGTTTCGGCAGATCCAAAGAGTGGATGAAGATCGGATATGATTTCTTCAGTTCAAGAGTCGAGAGGTAGGGGAGACAAAAACCATCTTTATTTTGGTCATCTGTAAGAGCAGCAATGCTCTCAATGGATAAGTGCTCAAGAGACTGGTTGTTCTTCAGGAAATCGAAGAGTACCCCCGCAAAGAACGTGACAGACTGGATTCTCAACGAAGTAAGGTTGGTGAAACGAGTGTTAGCCGTGAAAGGCATGCTCTTCATGTCGAGTTGTCGCAGGCGTTGGGGATCGCCTAGCATCGGAAGGGAACGCACTCGCCAAGGATCGTTATTGTCCGAATGATCGAGTTGTAGGCATTCCAGGTTCGAGAGCGAGTTGGCTTGCTTCGTTGAATGCAGATACGCGGCGACGTCCCATCTTTGTACTCTGAGAACACGAAGATGGCACCACTCTAATTCGTCAAACAAGCTAGCCGACCACTGAGGCACATCGAGAGCAGACGAGCGAACGATGAGTTCGCGGAGCTTTCCATGAGATCGTTCAAGCCATATCTTCGCCTTTTGCTTCGGTCGGCGTTGCGTCAAGACAAGAGTGTCCCATAGAAAGGGTATATTGTGGACGACTTCTCTCCAGTGTTTGGAAACTTGAGAAAGAAAGATGGGCGCAGCGAGATCCTCTTGCATGAGAATCCTTGCAATTTCTCCAAAAAGCTCTATGGGTAATTTGCCCATGTTGTCTGCAAATCTCTTGCGGTGTGCCTCCATGTCTCGAAGAGCTTCCTTTTCCAGCGACAAAAGTGAAGCGCGCCTTTCATGGTCCGTCTCCTTTAGTCTTTCTAAAGCTAGCTTTATCATCGCTATTGACGATTCGAACTTCTTGCTTGCAAGGAAGAGGCGTGCTGCCCGTGCGTAACCTTGCCATTTATCAGGGGCAAGAGCTATTGTCTGCCTGGCGTCCTTCATAGCTTCCTTGATCTCGCCTAGTTTGAAGTACACGGCCGCCCGGGAGTCTAGTATCAGAAAGTTGTTTGGTCCCTTTCTCTTAAGTGCCTGAATTGCATAAGGATAGAGTTTTGTTAGTGTTAAGATCATTTGCAGTCAAGTTTCAGACCTCGGTGAAATGCCGAAGAGCGCTTTGGTAGTCGCCAGCTTGGTATTTGCTTATGCCGAGCTGGAAGGCTGATCTTGACATTGTCGGAGAGGCTAGCAAGTCGTTTAGGTAGGGCTGCACAGTGTCCAGGTATTGGATAGGACTCGAGCTTGAACCGGAGACAAGGACGCGTCAGATCCCGTGACCCGAAGACGCGTTTCGCATGAGAATTTTGGAACGCGTCCATCGCTCGCTCGAGCTTTGTATTTTTCTGAATTTCCTACACGAATTTTGCTCACAGACCCCTTTCTGATTTTTTGCCATACATTCAACACCTCAAGCGGCACTGGAACCCAATAGACGCGTACTGCATCGTTGAATCCGGGGTTGGGTGCCATGCTTCTGCCAACATGCGAAATATGACTACCTCTCAACATGTCAAACTCACAGCCAACCAGAAACCAACGGCTCTCCAAATCATTCGAGAAAGATGCCGACAATTCTTCGTACCACAGTACTACTACCCAGCTTCTCCACGCTGCTCAAGCTCTTAATTCAAAGTGTGTGTTGGAAGAGACCCTGGAAGCTCTTCAACAAGGTTACTTGATCTTTGAAGATCCGACAAGATTCGGCGAAATTGTTGGCGTTTGAATGATGCTTTATCGCGACGAATCGATTGGAGAATCACTTGGCAGCATGCTCGCCCGACAAGTTGGTGCGTCCCTCAAGCAATCTCGAAGACGTATAAAGCCCCAGCGCACCAAGAGCGGCAGGCATCGAAACGCGAAGACGATGCCACTTGTCGAGATCGCCTCTTTCATTACTTCCGAATATGCTGAGGATGACCAAGAAGTGCTCGACAAAGCGATCGACTCTCTGAAGAAAACTGAGGGATGTTTGAGGTGATCTTGGCTGGCTCATCGGTGCATCTTGTTCTCTGACAAAGCTTTACAGTGTGCACCGAGGTTTCCAGGTTGATGACAGCCAGAAATCATTCATGATTGTCGGTATGGTTGACATTTCAGTCTTCTGAGGCCATGTTGAAGCATCGCTGTACAGTTTGGGAAACAGTCGACAACGTCGACGCGACAAAGCGCCAATTGGGTGTCCTGCTAGATCCACTATCTATCCAGCTGTTCTTTGTGGAGAATGACCCCACCAACGTCTTCGAATCGCCACTTCCTGCACTCAGGTTCGCTCAGCCAACTGCTGGACACACGGCCGCAGGACTTGAAGCCCTTTGTGTCGCTTTTGACGCCCGCGTCAGGAGACAGGAGTTTGTCGATTTGCCTTTTGAATGGTGGCCTCTGTGGACCATAGGCACTAGTCGTGACAATGCTGAAACAACTGTTTATTTGATTGGCTGGCAAAATGCCGAAGTGCGTCTGTTTTCCGACTATCTTTCGTGAGCAATTGATATCATCCATTTTAGATCCGAGAGAAGGTCCTCTTGTCGAAACCTTGGCAGAAATTGATGGAGGGTGTATATGCGCATTCGTATGTCGACATCAGACCTCTGGCTTTGACCAAGGCATAGAGAGAGATAGAACCAGCGAGGGAAGTACGCATTTGACATGCCCATACTCGCTTTGCTTTTGCAATTGATGTTCAGACATTGGCATCACGATCGAGAACTTTAGGCTTCGCCTGCGTCTGAACCTAACCGACTAGTATACACCTTTAGAATAATATTGGGCGATGTCGCGGCAATGGCTAGTCGCTTCGTAAGTTGGGCTTGAAAATCGGGGAGTGGTGGCTCAGCTTCGGATCCGTCACGATCGTCATGGAAGGTTGGGGACACCTCCAGATAAACGTTCAAAGATAGTCGTCTTTTAGATGCCAAAGCAACAATCGAAAATTCGAGGAGGTGCCAAGAGCTCTCGAACTCCTCAATGAATGTCACCATGTCAGTCAATTCCAGTTCTGCATGTAGGTTCAAGGTTTCGAATACACCTGTCCTTGGTATACTCTTGATTACCCCACATATATTCTCGAAAATCTCCTCGGTTGTACCAAGTTCCAGTGTGCGGTCGACTGCGACAGCTAGAGATAGAATTCGAAGATTCAGGATGTGTTCAAAATCGAAATGGAATGGTATTTCGTCCCAATCTTCATAGTAAACTAAGCAGAGGGATGTAAGATGATATGTTAGCGGGAAGGACAGGAACACCAACATTCGCCATACATCGAAGAAGACCTCAAATGAATCTCTTCTAGATGATTCGCTGATGCGTTGACGATCTTCTCTATGTACCGGATATTTTGCCGATTTATAGTCGACCGCAGGACCTTGAGCCGGGATAAATCTACTATTGCAGTCGTTTTCTCGAATGTATCGAGCACCACCCTCATTGTTCCGGTTGGCCGGTCAAATTCAAGACTTTCAATTTGGGGTTTGGATCGTGCTGGGTCGACTTCCAAGACGGAATGATCGTCGAGTGTGTTGACATCTGTGCAGACCAATCGGAGGCGCGTCAGATTAGGGCATCCAGATAACAACGCTGGCGGTACGTTGCTGACAGCGGAGAGTCGAATGGAGGTGATGGAAGGAGTAATGAGTTGGAAAGGATACGAGGCGCTCTCGTTCAATGCAGCACGCTCCGGAAATGCTTGAGGGATAAAAGGGTCTGAACCTTCTATTTCGAGCTCCTGCGGACAACCCCCAAGCTCAATAATTTGGCTTAACAGAGCCGCGAGTGCGGAATAACATGCCAACCAAGCGCTATCGTGCGACCAAATCGTCAATCGGATAGCCTGAACATAGAGTGCGATATTATTTGAACAATGCAAGATGGTTTGGAAGTCGTTGATCCTCTCGACTCGATTCCGAGTTTCGCTTGATGTCAGCTCAACCTTTCGGAAGAGGTGCATTTGACAACGTGGACGAAAAGCTCTGCAAATGAGAGCGCAAGTACTGATGTCAGTTGTTGAATCATGTCCCAGAACGAAGACGTAGTCTAGGATGAGGTCGATGATTTCTTGAGGGAGTGAAGGGACGTGTGCGGGTGTCGACATCAAAACAGAGACTCCAAAGATAAGCGACACTAAGTCGCCGACAGAAGGGAGACCGTGGAAGGCAATAAGCCTGAAAGCTCAAAGGTTGGAAGTACTGTAAGTAGGCAAAGAGCTTTCAAGATCAGTCGGCATGAGGCGGCCCGGCAGCCCAGGGACTCTGGCGTGTCACGAATTGCATCTGAGTCTTTCACTCTTTGACTCAAATCACTATCATTGTCACTTCCCTTTCTTCGAGAGGCTTTTCGAGTACTCTACACAGGAAAGGCGTTTGGAACAGATGCCCACTATCTCAATTTCTCTATCTGAGGAGTCAAATTGAATGACTGGAAGACCAACAAGGCTGCAGACCGAATCCCACTCTGACTGATTTTACTTGGGAATGATTCAAAAGACGAGACTATAAAAGCCATGACGAAAGGTACCCTACTCGACTTTCCTCAGTGGGGGTCAAGCAGCTGTTTTTGGAGTGGCAACCACCCTGAAATTTCGGATTGGCATGGAGAAGTCTCGAAGACCAACATTCTTGGTTTTTGACGCAACAATGGAATAGCACTTCGGAGGTCTGCTGCAGCGTTTGAACTTGACGCTAGCATGAACTTGGCCATCTTTACTCAGCAATTTGAATCGCGATTTCAAGGCACGGACGATTTTTCTGACCTCCTTCCAGTTAACAGTGTTCATTCGTCTATGGTTTCTTCGATCAACCAAACCAGACTGCATTGCATTCACCACAATGTCCACTTTCAGGAAATTCACCCTCAGCTTGGACTTCCTACGAAACTTTGATTGCCACGGGTACGCAGGTTGGCAACACTTTCTCCAGGAGTGAATCGGAGAAATTGTCCTTGTCGATCGACAGTCTCTCAGACGAAAGCTTCGACTTTGCGGTCGATCCCGCTGCCAATCTGACCCGAACTGTGCCACACTTCGCCAAAAGAAGGCCATTCGGCTGCTGACCTAGAAAGCTACGCATTTGCCTATCGTGTGCAGGTCAAGAATAAAGAACACCCTAGAATCGAATACGCAGCCATACCGACGTTGTACCTTGGATTTCCCAAGTCGAATGCTGGTTTAAATGTCTACATCATGGGTTGGTCGGGCCTTGAGGTATTCAATTCCAGGCTGGCAATGATACTACTGGAAGATCGACAGTTGCATATCGACGCGATAGCCCGGACCTTCAAGCTTCAGGCTCTGAATGATTACCTTTGCTCGCTTAGGGTTTAGGATGGCCTGTCGACCATGCCATTGGATAGCATTGTTGCAGTGTGCTGTCTCGTTGTCGAAGTCAAACAATGTTCCAATATTAATGAAGTCTTCCCCTGCAATCCATGCGGACGGATCTACGGGATATGGTGAGCTGTCAAGGCTGCTTTCATCTTGGCCGCGGAGAACTTATTTTTTATCTTATCTTCGCTCAAAATGCTGCACTCAAGCAATTAGAGTACCTGTTGGAGGTCATCTTGGCATCTTCGAAAGCTTGTGCCCGTCTTCAATGAAGTTCGAAAATTCAGCCGTGATGTCGGTTTTCCATACTTCGAAGCTTCATGGTCAACAGTGTCTCTCCTCGGAGTCCTTAACATCACCGATGAGGAGACCTCTGGCCCCAGCCATTCGTCGTATTTTACCGTGAAATGCAACAGTATAAAATGGATCCGTTCAGCACTGATAATGCAACTCTCAAGGCTAGCTTTTGGGCCGTACTCTATTCATAGATGCCAACCATCGAAGTTGCCTCCTTCAAAGCCTCCAAGGCGTTCGCATCCGACACCTCTGTAGCTTTAGATCAAGCTCTCAATGTTCTCAAGGCGACTGACGGATGCTTGAGGTAAATCTTCTCCCCATATTGTCAAACGCCTTTCGAGTGACATATGATGCTACCCGTTAGTGTTTATCAGGGTTCTCTATTGGACGATAAGATGCGGAAGCATGTTATAGTCGGTGGGTTTAATCCTCATGATTATCTACATATCCTCCTCTGGTCTAACAACCCTCTACTGCTGCAGTCTGGGACTCTGACGTGACCAAGGACAAGCTCGCAGGCTCATTCACGCTCGAGATCGAGCTCAAGAAATTAGGCATATCCTCAGCAGATGACCTCTCCACCATCCTTTTCGCAATCGATGCCGACCCTACAGCTCACTTCGGGGCTTCCCTTCCCGAGTTGTGGTACGGTCACATTAAGGAGGGTTATGGAGCAGCAGATGTGCAGGTCTTTATCGAGACATTTCTCGAGAAGCTCGAACTCGAAGATAATGAATTCTGCGGGTTGACGACCGACGACTTCCCTGCTTGGCTTTTGGGACTGAGTAACGAGGGCCGTTTGGCTGTCTTTATTGTTGGATGGGATAGCAATGAGGTGCGTTATTTTTCTGTTCAGTAAAGGACGAATCCCATCATGATTTGTGGGTCCTATCTCGGGCAGGAGCGCAAGGCTTTTTTGGCACTTGAAGGGTTTAAAAAGCACCTCAAAAACTCTGACGAGCTCTTGCATTTCGAAAGGAAGTTTCTTAGTGTCGTTAGGGTTTGATATTGCTAACTATTGCGAAGCAACTTGAAGATGTTCTAGGCTGGTTTGGTATTTACTGTCAGACTGTGTAATATGATACGTAGTGCAATCTGTTGGGCAAGAGGAAGTACATATAAGACCCTATCTCTCAGTAGAGTCGTATAATCTGTGAGAGAAGTATCGAATATTGTCTTTTTTATACCCGTTCTGAGCTGCAGTCCGGATCAGATTCAGGGGTTCTAAACATGCACCACGTGACAAATGACGCGTATTGTCACTGGTCACAGACCTGAGAGAGTTGGCGACAGCCTCTAAGTTTGAACTTTGGCTTGAACCGTTTCGTTTAAATTGCTCTTCGCAAATCGCTGCTTTTTGATCACAAAATATACCACCAATGCAGCCACCGTCGATTCCTCTTGTCTTCTTTGCAAGGGTTGAAGCCAATTGAAGACGCAAACCCTTGAAGCCCTTCTCACCAGACTCCTCAGTACTTCAACTTCATGCTGCACTTCCTGTGCACGGATCCAATAGATATGGCAAGCAGTGTTGAGGCTTCGTTTTTGATCTACTAGCGAGAGGTTCATCCTTGGGTCAATTGTACCACTTCGGTTTGTCTGCGGTCACAGACTGAGCTCAGACGGCACGGAGCAGTCTCAAAGGCTTATCATGTCTCTTGATCTTTTTTACGACGAGGGATAGAATATCGAAAGCGCAGCACAAGTTTTGCAGCTTCTGAAAAAGCAACGTAGGCATTTTATTTCCTCCGAGATCGGAATTAGACTAACCTTAAGGCAAAGGAGTGGAATGTGTGGTTATCTAGACAAAAACCGGCTGCGAATTTTGCAAGTTTACTTGACGTGTGGCTTGAAATTGAGGGCTCGATATGCCACATTCTTGGTTCGAGCAGGCTTTGGGGTGTGCAACGTGGAAAGCAAGCAGCCAGTGCTTTGAGCAAAACATCTTCTCCTGGCATTCAGTTATTCGTTCCCCAGAAAGTCCTCATCAGAGATCCCGGTCCAGAGAGGCCATTATCCAGATTCATCTCGCACCTACCATGTCCATCCCACTACATTGTTTGAACTGCCGTCACTGGTTTCACGGAAGGTGGGTGTTGACTCCGATCAGGAATCTATTATTTGAAGATATAGAAAGCATCATCTTTTTCAACCTCTTGCGTTGTGTCAAGTTTCTATGAAACATAATGCGAATGACTTATACGTATGTACCTGCTTCGTCACACGCGAAGCTTGCGCGAAGAAGTTAAATGCCGTCCAAGTTTTTAGCTTGTCACCACTTATATTCTTGAAGGCTATAAATTGCGTGATTGGTCGTCCTCTGAAAGACACTGCCCAAGCTTGCAATCTCAGGCGTTCAAAGATGCTAGCCATTGAAATCTCCTCCTTCATCCCCCTCAAGGCCTTCTTCTCAGATCTTGAAGCCGAAAGATTCAACCAGCTTATCAATACCGTGAAGAGTATCAAAGGGTGTCTGAGGTAGATCATATTCATTCACAGGATTTTCTATCGCTTATTCTACTATACAGCGTCCACCATGGTTTCCAGCTGCAAGATAGGTCAAAGATATACATTATCGCATGTGCGTTGGATTTCTCCTTTACATCCACTGCCATGTTCAGATAAGGAATCACCCCAGCTTGGGCTTCCTACGAGGCATTGACTGCCACGGGTATGCGCGACGGCAAGACACTCGTCAGGAGTGAATTGGAGAGATTGCCCCTGTCGCTCGACAGCTTGTCAGACGAGATCTTTGACTTTACAGAAGATCCTGCTGCTAGTCTGAATGCTCACCTCCCCGAACTCCGCTATACCTCGCTTAGGCAAGGATATACAGCTGCTGCCTTGGAAAACTACGCTTCTGCCTACCGTGTTCAGGTCAAGAATAACGAACACGCAGGAATCGAATATGCGGCCATCCCGACTTGGTACCTTGGGCTCCCCAAGTCGAAGGCAGGTCCGAATGTCTACATCACGGGTTGGTCGAGTCTCGAGGTAAATATCCCAGAATCTTACTGAATATTCCTGAAATCATTTAACGCCATGCCATTAGGATAAAAATCACTTATTACACAAATCGGTGCCGTTTGTGAAGTTCATGGATGTCGTGCACGAGCATACTCACACCGACGAGAAATCACTGTCTTTGGTCAAGGCCTAGTTTCATCATAATTAGTACTCGCACAAATAGTATGCATTGTGCAAGTTTTACTTGTTCAATACTTATTGACGACGTGGGCTGTCCTCAGGCCGAAAATGGTGCTACTGCCTAGTGCTAGAAAATCGAACTAGCATATCGGATCCCGGACGTCGACGTACCAGTAGCGTGCTTCAATCCCTGCTCGCTTTTGACCCTGAAGGGTTTTGAATGGCTCTTCGATCAGTGTGTTCACGCGGCATCGCTGCTACAACGTGCCATTTAGGATGAAGTCTTGAAAGTGGCAGAGCAGCCTGAGTGCACGATATACTCTATGAACACTTCTCAGCACTTCCAACCCAGTGCACTTCCTGCAGACGGACCTAGTGGACGTAGTGAGCTGTGTCATGGATGTTCTTTTGCTTTTTGTGGACAGTTTACTGATTATCAATTATTGATTGTCAAGAAGGCTTATCCTGACCTCAAATATTGGGTGATGGCAATCAGACTTTGACTCTGAGTTACAGTATGACGCGTCTCATCACGCGCGTTGGGGGTGCCAGCCAAGTCGGAACTTGTAACTCGACTTGGCTTTTCTCTAGCCGGCAAATTTCCAGAGGTGCACTGCACTCAAGCTACCGAAGTAGCGTTGACGAGTCAACAGGCTGCATGCGGCTCGGATGGTGCTACTACTACAGTAGCAAGGTGCTTCAAGTCCAACTGAATCTGGAGGCTTTTGACTAGCTCTTCGAATTGGACGGACCCTCGGAGTAGATACGGTGAGCTATGCTGTGGCACTCCTCTGATGATCGATCTTGTAGCCGAAAGTTTGGCCTTTATCAAGAAATCTTCAAGTTATCTTTGCCTCGAATGTTGCGAGATGGCAGTCGAAGTACTTATTCGTCTCAGGGTCCTTCCGAAAGCTTATTACCTTGCGCGTCGACGTTCTACCGTGATGTTTCTGTGCTCCTGTGGAAAGCTTGATGGACAACGGCGAGGAGCCATGAGCCATTCGTTTGGTTGCTCCACGGATCGCAACTTCGCCGGAACAGCATAAAATGGAGTTCGCCTCCCTCAGAGGATCCTACAGACCGAAATTTTCATTCACAAATGCCAGTCGTCGAAATTGCTACCTTCAAAGCCTCCAAGGCATTCCTCTCCGATGCTTCTTCGGCGGCCTTCAACAACGCCATCAATGTCCTCAAGACAACGGAGGGGTGCTTGAGGTCGGTCCTCTCTTACGCTATCCTATCAAAACAGTCTTTGACGAGTGACGCCTTTCATCAGTGTCTACCATGGTTCTCAACTCGATGATAAAACCCAGAAGTATGTCATCTTTGGTAAGCCTGCTATCTTCACAAATCAGTATTTGCCTGTCCTGTGATCGGATAACTCATCATCGCTGCAGTCCAGGAGTCCGAAAGGAACAACGTCAGGTCGAACAAGCTTGCCGACTCCCCTATTGCCTTCAAGAATGCACTGGGCGACTTGGGCCTATCTTTCGCTGACGACCTCTCCGCCGTTCTCTACACGTTCGAGGCCGATCCTACTGCCATCTTTGACGCTCCCCTACCCGAGCTGTGGTACGCTCAGACGAGGGAGGGCTACGGAGAAGCAGATGTACAGGCCTTTATCAAGACCTTTTTTGCGAAGCTTGAAGTCAAAGATAATGAATACTGCGGGCTGACTGCCGATGACTTTCCTCCTTGGCTTAGAGGACTGAGCGACGAGGGCCGTCCGACTCTGTACATCGGCGGATGGGAAAGCGAGGAGGTGCGCTG
>NHYE01001321.1:0-31526 GCA_002938385.1 Gymnopilus dilepis | reverse complement strand
GTTCGCGAACGTGTTTAAGTACTTACGAGTAAGACCATTACGAACACTGACGACCAGGAGTCAGGGCCACGCATTGCGCAAGTATGTAGAGTTGGTTTTAGAGTTCTAGAGCAAGTCTTGTAGGTACCGGAGTTAACTCGAAGAACGCACTTGCTCTTTTAAAGTGGTTGTTGATCTTTCAGGATTGGGGTATGTCATTATTATATATGAAGTGACTCCCTGGTTAAGTATATCTTTGTACTTTCTCGATTTTGAGCAAATTTCAAGCAGTGACTGGTGACCGATGACCGGTCGATGACCACTGATGCTTGCTTCAATCGTAGTAAGGTCTGACGTGCTCAATAGGCCTAGCGGTGGGTAGAGATTGCTAGTGGTACAGAATTGTAGTGCTCAGGCGCACAGCATGAGATGATGGCAGATACATTGACCTCTCGACTGGTACTGATTGCAATAGTGCATACGTCAGAATATGGTTAATGATACTCGTAAGTGTGTGGGTCCAACAGATGTATAAGAAGATACCGGAGGTCACTGGGTGCTGGTATATCAGCAGGTGGCTGTCCCATGTATAGCACCTTATATAATGTCATACAAGGCTGCTCTTGTGCAACATTTCGCGTATAACCATATCTTTGACTTAATGAAAATGAGCTAATTTCAGATAACGATGTCAAACAAGTCATACCATTCATAAGAATTTGGTGAGTGGATTTAGAATCCTATATTCCGAGCAAATATGAGAAGCAGACTCATATGGCTAAAACCATAACATACCGTCATGGACGTCAAGTGACTGTAGTATATACGCGGAACAGGGGAGTGTTGCTTTAAAAGCATACCTAGCATGCGTTGATTAGTGCGTCACATAATAGACATGGAGAAACATACCGAACTTCTTTCGAATGTCTGCAAGAAAGAGATAAGTGAATCAGCCAGTCCAAAAGCAGGTAGGCGGAGCGAACAATTAGATGTAGGCTCATATTCATTCGGGCGTGTTCCATACGAGACTACGAACTCGCTAAACTGAATTCCGGCTTCGAGCTTAGCTACCATACAATGAGTTTAAGTTGGTTGAGATTGTGGTAACTAAGGCACACCTTTGAACAGATCTATTTTGTTCAGAAACAGTATGATTTGCGTGTCCTTCAAGAGTGGATTTGATACGACATGTTTCCAAAGGAGAATGGAGTCCTCCTATCAAGAGTTAATTGCTGAAAACGACGAAATGAACGGTAGACCTACAAGCTTGTTAATTGAAGGGTCTTCGGCCAGGACCTGCTAAAAGATCAGCGGTTTGTTCGTGGTAAGCGGAGCCATCCAGAAAGGGAACGAACTTCATCGAATCCGGACAAAGGCGCAAGGAAGATAATCGCATCCATATCGTCGAAATAAGGTGCCCACGCCGCTATGGTCGAGATTAGATCAGATTGCGCCTGCCAATGTGCTTGAGCTGCAGAACTAAACCAACCTCGCTAGGATGAGTGCTTAATAAAGGAAGGCGCATTATAATTCACAGAGAAACATACCAAAGAGCGTGCGCCCCCAACGTCATATATCCGCCAGTCTTGGCTGACCATACTTCCTGTGAAAACATTCTGGGATACGGCCAATGATAGACGATGAAATGCTCGCCTGCCGATTTCAGAGTGAAGCGGTGCTCCGAAACTCCAAGTGTTTTAAGACGGGCACGAAGGATATCATCTAGAGGTCTGTTGATCATGGTCCACCAACTTGGTAGAAAAACTGACCATCTGTTGGGACATATCGCAAAGCTGTGACACGAGTTATCGAATCCAAGAAGCTAATTTCTCAGATCAGAAATGCGCGAAGTCAAGAAGTAAAGTACAGCAATTTGACATACAATCCTGACATACTCTCCAATCGAATATTCTGTGCTTTCAGAAGAGCCCTTACGATTGGGTCATTCCAGAGTTTAGCAATATCTTCTGCACAAGCATTAAGAATGACGCCAGGGTCCTTCGGATCCTCGAAGTCAATGTCTGCGGCGCTGTCTAGACTGGCACGAGCAGTAGCAATCAGCCGTCCAAATGCCCCTTTCCATTGTGCTGTAGAGTTTATTGCTATCTCCTTGAATTTTCCTTGGCGGGCCCTGTAGGGAACATTCGTCATGGGAGACAGATGCGTTGCCTCGAACTCAGCTGAACCAGCAGGGGTCATTTTGCGCAGCAGGACTTCTTCAACCTGCTGCAGAGGAAGCAGACGCATTCTCAATTTCAGAAGTTCGGAAGTGACGGCGGGCCGTGTTTGTGGCGGGAACAAGTCAATAGAATCCGTCAAGTGTCGTTGTGATGTCCGGATTGGTGTGATGTTACCAGCAGTGGTTGCATGGGCCTCAGATACGATGTCAAGAATAAGCCTGATAGACCGCACAATGTTGAGCTGAATAACAGCTCTCCACGATGCACGCTCATGGCGAAAAGCCTGTGAAACATATCATTGGTAGCTCGCCCCATGCTTCTTTCAAAGGCTTTGTAGCCTACCTTGGTCGAATTGATCAATTGGAAGTCTTATAATTTCCCGTCAAAACTATCGTGGCTGCAGGAGATTCTTTGACGACGCACTTTTGAGGGTAGTCGATTTCCCTGTACCAAGACCAATTAGCTGTATGTGGCCGCTGTGGGCGCCCGAAGCATCTTACCTGATTCACTTTGGCCTGCCATAACGTTAGCTCAGCATCGGGCACACATCAGCTGCTTCGCAATAGCTCACCTAGCAATAGTACACGAATGCTTTTCGGTGCCCTTTTGTTTTCCAGACGCTGACGATTGATTTCTTCGTCAATGGCGTCAGAACGCTTTTGAGCCTCTTCTTCTGCAGCCAGCCGAGCTGAGTACTCTCCCGGAGTCTCATTTTCTGGGGGGGCTATTGCCCGTGCCAGCGGATCATCCCTTTCTGGGTCATCCCGAAGTGACCGCCGGCGTAGAGCAGAGAGTTTGGGCATGACCAAGAGGAGGGGGGGATTAGTTGCGGGCAAGGGGATAGACAACTGATGCACAAATCAGCCTATAATAGAGTCTGAAGCTTCAGGAAACGAGAAGCAAGGATCCTGTGCAATCACTGGACTCGTGCTATGTATAGGATTCCACACCTCTTACGAGAGAAAGCAAGGCGAATCTTTCCCAAGCTTGTAATCTGGGATCTCATACCCAGGCCTCGCTCTTAATAAGGAGCAAAGTGACAGCCAACTTGGCACATTTTCCGTGATGACTCGCAGGATCTCGTCGTGCACACACGTCCAGCAGGAACTTGATGGGTCACCAAATCAGCTAAGAATCTGCTGTAAATTGAGGCTATCATTCTGAAAATGTGGAGAACAGCAGAGCACTCACCTTGCGTGTGTCCTCGAAAGGTCCAACGGACTCCGACAATGCGCTAGCGTCGCCTAGTACATACGTTAATAATATTCAGATCAACATTATTGGCGTGGGAAGGAGACCATTATTATTCGTTGGCAACGTTTCTTATGAACAACTTCGACGACAATTCTCACAGGCGTGAGGTACTGCTAGGATGGAGGCACATTTCTGTCGCCAGTCGCCTTCCGTCTCTTGAGTCTGAATGATCTCTAGGTACGTCAGAGGCTGAGAGCGAATACTGACCTTCTCATCTTCGGTCATCGGCGAGAATGACTTAGCACCGCTCAACTCTCCAAGGCATGTGGGCAGACCTTCAGACATACTCGAGCTCAGGATAGGATACAGTGTCCAGGTACTTAGTTATCTGGTGATATCCAAACCACTGTTTGTTCTCTGACTGCGACTTTCAGATTATGTTCTCTCTATATCCCTCTGCTTCTAGATGCGGACTAGACTACTATGAGCCCATGCGAAGCACGCACAGTCACCGTAAATCCGCGAGGTTGACATTCGCTGTTCACGGATATAGAAATCCTCAAATCGGGCTCGCACCTATGCACTATGGATACAAGGCGAAAATTCAGTGTGAGCGATTACGGGACTACATGATAATGTTACAACGTATAGAAATTACCAGTCCCTCAAGCGTGTTTTTGAGCCCGCTGCTTTGTATCATCTGCAACATCTGCGGTCTTCTGGGCGGCTTCTCTTTTCAGACGATCGGCCTCGGCTTCAGCCTTGTTTGCCTCCTCTTTTGCCTTGGAACTTCCCCAGCCAAACCAACTCGACCAACTTGCCTTAGCCTCTTGAGCTTTCTTTTCGGCCTCCTCTCTGGCTTCCCTTGCCTTTGCCTCTGCAGATGACCTCGCTTCACTATAGAGGTGCTCAGTGGAATCTCGAGCACGTGTTAGTCCACTTATAGTGGTATTCTTTGCTGAGTCGAACTTTGCCTCGAGGTCTTCGCCAATGCTTCGACCGCGTGCTTCGGTTGCATGGATACCCTTGTCCAATAGCTCCTTCCCTTCTTGCTACAGGAAATGTAAATATGAGATGGTAATAGGAAATAAGTGCAATGGGGAACGTACCTTGGTATTCTCGAGCTTAACCTGGCCCTGACGATAGGCATCATCGGCACGAGCTTTGGCGGCATCGATGGCCTCTTGTCCTTTATGCTTTACTATTTCCTCGTCTTTCTTGGCCTTGTCTTTGAGATCTTGGGCTTCGCCAGAGTCTTTGAGGTAATAATAGGCCCCTCCAGCAGCACCTACACCGAGGGCGAGGTAAAGCAGGGTGTTGTCTGACCCTTGTTTAGGTTTGCTCGTGGGCGGCGGGGTCGTAGTATAAGGTCTTGAACGCTAGGATATTGTCAATTGATAAGCACAAATCATGAATACAGACAACAACTCACGGCAATGTAGGAAGCAGGTGTAAGGCGTAGAAGAGACGTGCGAATCATGTTGGCTAGATATGATGGAGGTGTCAACTGGAAATTGGCCTTCATTTATGTAGGCTGACTTCGCCAATGACGCACAGAATCCATGACGTACTGCACGTGACGTAGACTCTATCTTGTTACATATCCACCATGAATGAGTGCGACAGGAAAACGAAAGTCATTCTGATTGGCGTTGGGTGAGCACCCTTTTGCTCTCCCGAACTGCCTGGCTTAAATACGCGTCAAGGGGTGCAACTTGCTCCGGAAAGACAACTCTTGCGAAGCATCTGAAAAGTATCTTGCCAGACAGTGTTATCATCCATCAAGACGTAAGTAAAGGTTGTCTATAAGGCTCTGCTTTCCTAACTTGTGTCCAGGATTTTGCGCCTGTATGTCATTATACACCCCTTATGGTCGGATCCATCTTATACTTTGCAGCCCCAAGAGCTTGTCCCAATTCATCCAATACACAATGTGCAAGACTGGGACGCACCAGCGGGTGCTATTACATGGCCTCGGCTCGTCAAATTCCTTCAGACCGTCAAAGAGACAGGCCAAATTCCTCCAGATCACCGCAGCCACGATCATCTAAACGAGCAGAAAGACATCAAGATAGACCCCGATGTTCGCGACAGATGGATCGAAGAGTTCAGAAGTATCAAGACTGAGAAGGAAGCTGCACTTGATCAGCGCATCGTTTGGGGCTTGGTAGATGGCTTTTTGCTCTACTGGAATCAAGCATGTGTCGATCATTCCAGACCCGCGATCTTCTCTTACTTTTTCCTAGGACGTAATCGATCAGCTAGATGTCAGGATAATGCTGCGTGTCCCTTACGATGTACTCAAGAAGAGACGGCACGAGAGGCACGGGTATCATACAGCTGGTAAGAATTTCTACAGGTCTTCCTGCAGCTTCAGCCCTTTCTTGAACTAACGATTCTCTTCCCTGCCGCTTATCATTCTATTTCTTTCTTTCGCCGTTGATTCTTGTTCTCCGTATTTCACAACTCTCGGCGAACAAAATCTGCGGTGATATATTCAATTATCGTCTCGTGGAGTTCAATCTGACCCAGAGGGATCATTGTGGCGCGATCCTCCTGGTTATTGGGACGACGTCGTCTACCCAGCGTATGTCGAGGCCCACAAAGACCTCTTCGAGGGCGGGGATGTCGAGCACGGCAAGCCAACGAACAAGATAAAGGATCTGACATTGTTGGAAAGTTTGGATATCTCCATGACGGAGGCGGTCGACCGCTGCTGTAGAGTGATTAAAGACGCGTGTCAGAGGCTATAGATTACATAGAAGGACGGGCCCTCTGTGCTGGACAGGTACTTAGTTGGGATCCTGGAGAGACCACCTCATAGAGCACAATTAGAACAGGAGCAGGTGAAATTTCCGCTCTCCAAGTTCCGTGTGATTTTGGTGAAAGCAGACCGAAGGCGTTCTAGCCCACCACGGGCGAGCTTATATTATTAGTGGATGTGAGTGCTTCCGGTCTTAGTGAATCACCCTTCGTAAACCCGGGTCGGACACTCTGCTAACGCCGCAGGCATTGACTGTCAAACGACCACTCTTACTCCGATGTGCAGTGGAGGAAATCCAGAGAGCTTGAACGCGCGAAATGACTATGTACGGGGTTGTAGTAAAGACGCGATGGCGATTGGCCATGACTCGGATGAGAAGCGCCCGCCGCCCGGCAACATACCGTATGTGGTATCTGTCCGAGCGGAATCACATGCCTCCGCACCCGGGACTGTCTACCCCGTGATGCGAAGGTTATAAGAGTTCCGCTTATCCGTACCCTTCCCCAAACCCCTACCATCACCCCACCTCACTTTACATCCAAGATGGCTCAGGTTATCGTCGTCGGAGGCGGACTCGCCGGACTCTCTGCTGCTCACACACTCCTTGAGCGTGGTGCTAATGTCCTACTTCTCGACAAGCAAGGGTAAGTTGCTCCTGTGTTCCGTACCACAGATCGCATCTTCAATTGACCACTTTAACGAAGATTTATGGGTGGTAACTCGACCAAAGCCACATCCGGTATCAATGGAGCCGGAACCGAAGCTCAGAAGGAATTAAACATTCCTGATTCGGCCAAGATTTTCTTTGAGGACACTAAGAAATCCGTATGTCTTGATTTTTCTTGTTTTTGTTCTAAGGCTCGAACCTCATTGTAGGCCCGCGAGCTTGCTCGTGACGACCTTATCCGAGTTCTGACTGGCCGTTCCGGCGATGCCGTCAACTGGCTGCAGAACAAATTCTCTCTTGACCTGTCAAAGGTTTCTCGTCTCGGCGGTCACAGTCAACCTCGCACTCACCGTGGAGACGCTCAATTCCCAGGAATGGTATGCCATTGTTCAGTCCCAACACCTTTCGACCTAATAATCTTTGCCCAGGTTATCACTTATGCTCAGTTAGAACGGCTTGAGGATCTCGCCGTCAGCAATCCTGAGCGTGTCAAAATTCTGAAGAAGGCACGGGTCACCAAGCTTCTGAAGGATGAGACTGGTGCTGTTACTGGCGTCGAATATCAGCTGTCGGGCAAGACAGAATCCGCATATGGTCCAGTGATTCTTGCGACAGGTGGCTATGCCGCTGATTTCACCGAAAACTCTCTCTTAAAGCAACATCGACCGGAGTACTGGAACTTGCCGACCACGAATGGTGAACATTGCACAGGTGATGGTCAAAAAATTGCTATGGCCATCGGTGCAAGCGCTGTTGACCTCGAGAAGGTCCAGGTGCATCCTACAGGCCTGGTCGACCCAAAGGAGCCAGACGCGAAAGTCAAATTCTTGGCTGCAGAAGCTTTGCGGGGTGTTGGTGGTTTACTACTCGACAATTCCGGCAAACGTTTCGTTGATGAACTGCAGCATCGTGACTATGTGACAGGCAAGATCTGGGAGAATGGCAAAGTGCGTGACTGCTTCCCGATTCATGAATTCTATGTCCTGACTGAACGATATATTGTAGTATCCCATTCGCTTGGTTCTCAATGGTCCTGCTTCCAAGGAGATTGAGTGGCACTGCAAACACTATGTTGGCCGTGGTTTGATGAAGCGCTGTGACAGCGGCGAAGCCTTGGCCAAGGAATTTGGACTCAGTCCTGAGGTATTGAAGAAGACTTTCGAGGACTATAACCAAAGTGTGCGGACTAAGAAGGATCCCTTCGGCAAAAAGGTGGGGTTTTTCCCTCGTTCGCTTGGGTGCCAATCTCACAGCTGCATCGTAGTTCTTCCAAGGCGAATGGAAGTTTGATGATATTTTCCACGTCGCTATCATGACGCCTGTCCTCCATTATACTATGGGAGGTCTCGAAATTGACGCAGAGTCTCGTGTCGTCGGCAAGGATGGCAAGCCGATTCCTGGTCTCTTTGCTGCCGGTGAAGTCGCTGGAGGTGTTCATGGAGCTAATCGACTTGGTGGATCGTCACTACTTGGCTGCGTAGTATTCGGGCGAGTGTCTGGAGATTCTGCTGCTGCATATCTGTTACAGACAACGTCTGCTGCTGTGCAGAAGGCTGGTGGACGGTTAGGGGCCCTTGTTGGTCAACTATCTCCCTCTTCATCAGCGTCATCGTCTTCCGTGCCTGCGCCTGCTTCCGCACCTGCTGCTGCTCCAGGAAAGACCACTTCAGCCGAGTATACAGTCGCTGACGTGGCAAAGCACAACCAGAAGGACGATATCTGGGTCATCATTGACGGTCAAGTCTTGGATGTAACGAAGGTAAGTATCTTTGTGTTTGAGAGACATCAGTACCCCATCTAATGCTCCCTTAGTTCCTCCCAGACCACCCAGGCGGCGAGAAAGCTATTCTGCTGTATGCTGGCCGTGATGCTACTGAGGAATTCAACATGCTTCATGACCCTAAAGTCATTCCACGATATGCTCCCGACGCAGTGATAGGAAAGGTCAAAGCTTAGCGATCTCCTTGGCTAACTCTTTGGAAAAAGTGGACGAAGTCTAATATTGCTGTCTTCTGGCTCGTTATCTATCTATATAGTACTCTGCCCAATCCTGGCCCTCCTGGTCTTGGATATCTGTATTCTACCACATTTTCATTTTACATGACGAATATCTCAACCATGCAGGAGTAACTTTCAGATTCGATTGGCTTTATCGTCTGAAATGACGCCTTCCCACCTTCCCACGATGACGTCTTCTCTAAACAGAGGGTAGTGATGTAGGCATGCGGACACCAGTATGTAGTTCCCGCAGCGCGCGACCCTCTTGAAGGTCGCATCGTGCTCGACACTTGCTCCCTTCATCTCACTATGACTTCCAACGGCCATCAGTCGGAAACCTCGCCCCTCCTTGGCAGTGAAGAGCATGAAGATTCTCTTTCGACCCCTAAATCCAATCCGAAGGTTCGAGCCATCGTCTGGGGTTCCTTGACTGTTCTCTTCGTCACTACCGTTATCCTTCTCGTTGGCTTCGAGGACTACTTTGGAGACGCTTTCGCCCCATGGCTAGGTAAATTGCCCAAAGATCCTCATCTGGCGGCGTTGGCCATCCTCGACAGGGCCCCAGTCATTGTGAGTTTCGGAACTGGTCTTCTGTATCGCGCCATTTGGTTCTTACTGTACACTTCAGGACGGTCATATTGGTTCGTTTTGCTATTCTTCACGAAGTGCCTCCTCCCATCTGTTTCCACAGACCTTCCTATCCTTGTCCGGAGCTCGTACAGCAACAATGTATCTGCAGTCGACCTCGGGTCTGAGATGCCTGGGCACGTCGACATACCTCGACTGCGCAAAGGCAAAGTTGGAGGCTTTTTCTGGTAAGTTAGATGTGCGTTGAGCCACTACATGCCAAATTGACGTGCTTGTGTCGTAGGTCGACTTACATTTCGTGCCCGAATCCAGATATCGCTGGTGAAGATTTTCTGGGAGCTACTTGGCGAGTTCGGTACGTATGTTGTACACAGCTTGTGCCACAGATAGACCTGAGCTGGGTGGATTTAGGGACACCCTAGAACAAATTGACGTTTCCAAACTTTTGATTGCCAAATATCCCAAGGTATGCCAAATATCCTTTGTCCTCAGATCAAGTACGACGCAATACTAATGCCCATGGCAGACATTCGCCCTTGCTTTGACGTCTGATGATGTAAAGGTTGCCATCGCGGAAGGAAAGATTGCCAGCCTCCTTGGAGTTGAGGGGTAACTATCATGAATCATTTCGGATATCTGCACTGTCCTGAAACTCTGAATTCACAGAGGTCACCAACTCGGTAATTCTATTGCTGTCTTGCGACAATACTATGAGCTTGGCGTCCGATATGTTACATTAACACACACATGTCATAACGCCTTTGCCGACTCTTGCGGACTCAACCCTGGCATTGTCCCCTTACACGGCGGTCTAAGGTATTCAAGCCTCTTCAATATTTTCGAGGGAATTCTTTTTGAGCTTCCTTGATTCGCAGCACTCTTGGAACGAAACTGATTGAGGAGATGAATCGTCTCGGAGTTCTTGTAGATCTGTCGCATACCTCAGATGCGACAGCGAGGCAGGCTATCAGCCACTCAAGAGCACCCATTATCTGGTCTCATTCTTCCGCTCGCGCTGTTCACGATGTTCCCAGAAATGTTCCAGATGACATCCTACGACTTATTGGACGTGGTGAAAACAAGACAGACGGCGTCGTGATGGTATCTAACCTCTAACTGCATCTGGACGATCCACAACTGATCTCTTGCCTTTAGGTCAACTTTGCACCGTTCTTTGTTGCTTCCCCAGGGAAAGCCTCTGTGGAGACGGTTGCTGATCACATCGGTCATATTGCCGAAGTTGCAGGCAAGGAACAGTGCGCACCACCGTTACTTCATCCAATTTCTGCCAAGTCCTGACCTTGACCCGTAGTGTTGGCCTTGGGAGTGACTTCGACGGTATCGGAGATGTCCCAGTTGGACTCGAAGACGTGTCTAAATATCCTGCTTTAGTGAGCCTATCTCAAGATCAGTAAATTTACTATGCAAACTGACACTTGCAAAGATTGCCGAATTATACAGGCGGGGCTGGGATAAATACGAACTTGCAGGACTCACAGGAGGCAATCTGCTACGTGTCATGGAAGGCGCAGAGAAAGTCGCTGGTGAACTGCGGAGGGCTGGAGCCTCACCTGTCTTTGACTTATACGAGAAACGGCCCGACGTTGGACATATGAGAGTCGAACTTTAGACATGTGCTAGTAGTATTGCGCTTGGTAGCGGGGCCGTGGGTTGGAATTACTGGGCTTCAACAATGCAGCCCGTAAGTACCACGGACGGATATTGTGTTCAGATGGCAATCGCCGGACAGACTCATCCAGGTTCCAAGTTCAATGATATTTGATAATACATCACACAGTGATGAAGAGAATTTACAAGGCACGGCCAATAGCAGTTATATAATCTGAAAGACACATTGAGATCCCTTGAGCAGCATATCATGTGGCAAAAGAACGACTGCTCTTCTACTCAGAGGTAGCAGCGGCAGTTGGGGCATTTTCAGAGGTAGTTGCAGTTGAGTTGACGGATATGGAGGGAGAGGCACTCTGTGGAACTTTAGAGTTATCCCAAGTAGGTGTAAAAATGGGCGAATTGATCGACAATTTCGACCGGGGCAGTGCACTCTGAGGAACACGATCATGTTCTGGCACAGAACTCAGTGCTGTACCCGTTGGCATTGCGCTCGTAGTTGGAGTAGCACTGGAGGGTTCTTCCATACCCATCCTCTTCCTGACATGTTCAAAGGTCCTCAATAAACGCCTCCGGGCACCGAGGGCGGCTACTCCTTTGCTTTCCAAGGCGGCGTCGTCTAGCACAACCATCTCCTGCCAGCTAAGGCCATCGAAGCATTGGGTATATTTGTGCAGACGAAGGCCCCTCAACCACCCCGGAATATCATTCAACATCTCGGGGTCAAAGTCCTCCTCGCGGGGAGTTTCCAACGCGCTGACAGGAGTGCTAGGCGTAGCAAGACTGCTACTTTTCAATCCAGCACTCTTCAGACTGCTGTTGGGACGTAATCCGCTACTTCTCAGTGCGCTGGCAGGATAACGGGCACTAGTCGGAGTTCGCCAGCTGGCGCTCGGCAGGGGTTTCTTTGGCTTGGCCGAAGGTTGGGAAGCTAGGCCAGTGGGTTGCACCAGCCCGCTCATCACAAGCTGAGCAGCGAGAAGCTGGGCCTCCTGAGAAAGGCCTGCGTTGGCGAGCATGTTGAGAGTGTATGGATTGATGCCAGAAAACCCAGGCAAGGAGGCTGTAGACCCGGCGGCCTTGGAGTCTTTTGCGCCATCCTTGTCCTTCTGATAAAGAGGTAGCACTGGGGTATTCGCAGCTTTGGCAAGCAAACTTTCATGACTCTGCTCATCGACTGCAGACTCTCTTGCGGTAACAGGAGTGGGGGTGACAGGGGAGTCAAGATGATCGGGAAGATTCAAGCTAGGAGGTCGGAAACTGAGCTTCCCAAGCTTGGGTTTAGCGGCAGGTTCTGAAGGGACTTTGAAGTTGAGTGTCAGTGTCATATTCTCTGATAGTGACTGAGAACACCAACCGGGTGCAACTTTGGGTTCTTCAGGCCGGATCATTTGTTGGAGGACAGCCACGAAGAAGCGTAGTTGGTCTTGAGTCGAGTGCTGGAGAAGGGCATAGAGCGCTGCGGTCCTCTCTGGCTCATTCAAGACCTTGAACCCTATTTGGGGTAGAATTTTGTATGAGCGCTCGTATCAGACTTCGCAGAGACAAACACACATTTCTCGATGGCGGCGAGTTCATCCTTGAATTTGGCGTCCGCAGTGACTTTGGCCATTTCCTTCTGTAAAGCCGGTTTAGCTAGGTTTCGAGCCATGCTTTCCTATTTCATACCAGGATAGACTCATATTTCTGGAAGTCCTTGATCCAACGGTCGAAACCTTCCAAAGTGGACGGGGGCACAGGAGTAGACGTTGCTCCATTTGCTTGACCAGAAGCAGGAGCGTTGTCCACGTCTTTGTCGACGACGGGGACTTGAGAAGTTTCTTTGGATTCAATGGTCGACATTGCTAAAGCTCAGCCTTGGGTGAGAGGATGGGATGGGGGTACCAGGGACAAAGGGAACCCATGAGCGGGCTGCTCCCTTTATCATTCCTTCCGAAACAATCATCAGCCTTAGCAACCTGTCATATTTCGGGACCTGGCCCGGCAACATCGCTTTCTTTGACAAGAAGGCAGTGCCACTTTGATTGGGATGATCTGACGGATGATCTGGACCATGAATTCTATGCTAAGCCTAATTCAAGCTGACGAGCGCGTAGAATCTCTTTAATAAATTTACTGAATGTACTCCCTTCAGTACCAATGAATCTTAATGCTTGACCCACTACCAGTGCATCTATGAATGGCAGGAGAAAAGGATCAATGCTCACACCGTCGTAAGGGCTTCGGGATTTCGCCACAGAAGCAATTTCTCGCTTAAAATCTTGTAGAAAGAACAGGCAGGGGAAGGTTTCTCGGAATATCAACAACGAAGGATTGACCTCCGCGTCTTTCAGATCAGTGGCAACATATAAAGGAATATTGAGGGACTCATATGGTCCATCAGGATAGCGAGGTGTGCGACATTCGCCTCTGAAGGTGTTGGGCAGGAGAGGCGCCGCCTGTGACGGTCGCCGAATGGAGTTTGAGCAAGTCACAGGATAGCTTAAAGCTCTCGACAATTCAAGTACTTTGGACTCTGAAAAGCCGAGAGCGTCTTGCATAACCTGACACCAGGCGGCTTCCGCGATGACCAGGACATTTTGCTCAAATTTGCCATCGCCTGAACGCAAATGAAGCCCCAGGTAAGCGTAGTCGAGAAAACGAGCTATCGAATCGGCCACGAGGGCAAGCCCGGAGTTGACGAGGACCATAGATTGACGGATAGATTGACGTATCGCTATGTTACGAGGGTCTCGTAAACGGAGACGAGAGCTGCCAAAGAGAGTACCCAGCTGCAGCAGACTTTGGTTCACGGTTGCGAGCTCGGCGATACCAATATCATTCAAGTACTTCGAACCTGGAGGGACATCGACTTCCAAGGTATCCACAAATCGAAAGGAATAGGGTAAAGCGTCTTCTAAAGCATATATATCCGATATGTCAATGTCGAATTTGGCCCGTACCCAAGCCAGCGACATGTTTGGACGCTGAAATGAAGGCGATTCAGCGATGGCCGACAAGTTGACGAACCAGTTCCATGGCATATATGAAGACTCAAAGTATCCGAGACACTCTGGCGGCCGTGAAAGGTACACGGGGACCGAAGGACAGTGAAGTAAACCTTCTTTCCCCGAAAGTTCCTGGAGCCGGGAGAGAGTTTCAAAATCAACATAGCGGATTGGTCTATTTCCAAGATGAACAGGAGGTACAAGAAGAGTGCGATGAAGAAGACAAGAAAGCACGAGAGCATTTTCAAGAGCGATGCGTTGATTGTGGAAGCCGCTGTGTGGCAGATAGGCAAGGTATTTCTGCGGCCGTTGAACAGCGGCGTCATATCCGTCGACTTGAGAGCCAGAGTCAGCGCGAAAACGCAGTGGACGTACAGGAGGGAGAGCCCACCTGGTGCTGAAGAGATAGTAGGCCGAAGCGAAGCACGACATGCACGCCAGGGCGAGTACGAGAAGCAGGAGGACGACATTTCGGTTGGCCCGATGCTGAGTAACAGGAGCAGGCTTTCCTGTAAGAGCAAAGGGTGGCGGGCGCAGAGGAGGAGCGCGCATACGATAGCGGCCGCGCTCGAGAGACACCGACGGGCTCGATGCAGTCGCGTCCGGGTTGAAGAGAGCCATCGCTGCACAGCCACACACATGCACGTCTTTCGAGCGCTCTGTCCCCCGTTGTCCTTTGTCTTTGACATCGTCCGTGGCCGTCTGCCCACTATTGCGAATTGACTCTGACTTACGCGTTATAGGACGGGGTCCTTCTACGCGGCCCTAATGTCATTCCTGCAGCAAAACGAGCTCTGGGTATCCTCGACGGCGATAACCCATTTAGGATGTGAGTTGCGTCTTTCTTCCCGGACGCCCTTGTTGTTGAGTCCGTTAGGAAAATACCCTATGTCTTTGTACGCCGTGCGACATTCGCTACGCCTTCTATTAATCATCCACGCTTTCCATGTACATAGCTCACAAACGGCGGCGGTGTGGCCGAGACAGAACGATGTAGGAAACTAAGCAAACAGCTTGGAGTCAAGGTGAGTCCGCATCTCCAGACAGAAACTTCCGACTTGACAGCCTGCCGCAAGGTGGAAACCAGCCAGTATTGCCAGGCCCACACTATCCTGAAGAAGTTTGCCGGCCAATATTTTGATACTCCTGTGCTGGTTCTGGGAGGTCATCTCGATACAGTGCGCCAGGTAGCGAATAGGTATGTTATTGTTACTCTCGCTCCTCGCTATCTGAAATTGATCCTTCATATCCTCAGCTACGGTTACCAGAAAGCCTATACTACTTTGGACGTGCTGGCCTGGAATCCCGCGTGAGTCTTCATTCCCCCTGCCTTGACTCTCGCTGAACATGTTAGTAGCGTTTGGCCATTCCACACTCTCACCGATGCCGAAAAACGCGTTGCGCAGGTAGCTGAGTTGCTAGCCATGCTGCCACTCCTGTTGACCAATGCCTTAGCCTGCAGACTTTTCAAAGATTCCGATATCCGCGATGTTTGTTTATCACGATCCGAGAAACTGGGCTCTCGACGGTTCGGGCTGATGTCTTCTTCTGAATTGGTGCCTGCTGATTTACAGACAAACCATGTAGTCCAGGTTATGTGTGACGTAATCCTGTCAGGAGGAATCATCGGTGGCCCCCATCTTCCCGTTGCAAAGCAGGAAGCACCCGTCGAGCTGGTCTTCTGCAACCCTGACCTTTTATGGAAGTCAGACTTTACACGCCCGAGGCTTGGGCAGGGGTCGTTCAAATCAGCTTTTCAGGCCGTCTTCAGGGTCAGTCAATTGAGAAAGTGCCAATGTCAATCACAGTATTAAAGATATATATATAAGGCGCTTACCGGCTCCGAATATCCTTATACACAGTTTGGGAAACCAACGAAAGCCACGTACGATTTTGCGAGCCTGCTCTTAGGAGAGAGGGTGAGGCAACTGTATGGTGATGTGCCGTTGTCCCAGAATGTGTAAGTCATAGCCTGCCAGCACTAGAGTGAATGCTTAATAGTTGCCAATAACAGCTATATGGTCGGAGGTACATGACCATTTACTTTGGATCCATAAAGGAGCCGCCAGCTAACTGTGTGTAACCTTTCCAGACAATCCAGAATCAGGTCTGATTACATAAAATCACAATATCGGAAGAGAGTCTGACATTTACTCCCCTCAGATATAGCAGGCGCTAACACTGCCGGTTGGTCCTCGATTTTAGTAAAAACTGGTGTCTATGACCCTTTGGATGGGGTTCCGTCACATTCGCCGAGTCATGTGGCTGAAGATGTCGAAGAAGCTGTGAAGTGGGCTATACAAAGAGAATTGGCACAATCGCAGTATTCGCACTCGCAATGATATCTACCTCTTCCCACTCTGCTCTCTTTACCGGGTCATATACGAGTATTGTGTGCGAATTTCAGAGGAGGTCGGCAATAACGGTCGGTGTAGCTTCTCAGTAAGCATAACGATATGTACGTAGACCGTAGCATAGACTTTCATCGCTGGTATGCTCGCAAATACACTGGACAAGCAACAATTTCCTTAGTTGGCCATGATCGAAAGGGTTACACACCGCTTCTGTGCGAACTCTCACTTGCTCCCATCAGTCAATTTCGAGGAATGCAGGAGTACGCCTCTCCATGCTTCCTACACCGTCAATAGCTAGGCATCGCAGGGCCCGTATTGCCACATCGTCTCGCAGAAACGTGCTCGAAAACCTCACGAGGCGCTCGCGTATAACAAATTTAGGGGTCATCCTCATTCTGGGCTTTTGCTTGGTTTCATTCCTCTTCAACCTGCGATACTGGGCGCTTTCTCCACCATCCTATCCCAACGGTCGCTATGGGCGCTTGTATCCCCTGTCCGCTGACCGTCCGGCTTCTAGGAAAGCTCTAGATCACCTCATTATGGTGCCTTGCCATTCGATCTGGAAAGGGCCAAATTCATGGTCGGAAGAGAAAGACTGGCTCTTAGAGCCCTATCAAAGGGGACCAAGTCGTGTTCGTGCCTTCTATGAACATATCCGCCTGGGGTACGTCCAAGCCGCGACACGCCGTGGAGGCCCGCTAATAATGATGTGTAGTGCCCAGCTTACCAAGAACGACCCCCATTCACTCCTTGTTTTCTCCGGGTAAAAGTTTTCTCAATACTTTTTGTCCACGACGCTGAGTTTTGCGGCAGTGGACAAACAAAAGCTCTCTCATCTACTACAGAGGCGGAATCTTACCTTCGATTAGCTCAAACTGCTGGACTTTTACCCACCTCAACCTCCGACTGGTACCGCTCGACCACAGAAAACTATGCCATGGACTCGTATCAAAACCTCCTCTTTTCTATCGGTCGCTTTCGGGAGTTTGCAGGACATTTCCCAACCAAAATTACAGTTGTCGGATACGAATTCAAACGAGCCCGATTCATAGAATTGCATAGAAAAGCTATACGCTGGCCTATCCAAACGTTTGATTACGTTGGGGTTGATCCTGAGCACGAGGACATTGCAGATGCAAGAGCGGGTGAGGTGCGTTGTGCTATTCACATCGATGAATGAATACCGATTTGTTGCAGCAAGAAAACGGCTATAAGCCATATACCATTGACATGTATGGATGTCATTCACTTCTTATGAACAAAAGACGTCTTCGGAACCCTTTCGCTAGATTCCATCCTTACTATACCTCGTCTCCCGAAATCGGACCGTTGCTAGATTGGTGCCCAGGGGCAGCTGAAGGAGGAGAAAATGCTATCTTCGAGGGTCCCCTTCCTTGGGATAAAGTAATAGCTTCCAAAGACGATTAATCTCAGTAACTGATTTAATATCCCATACCCGAGGGTACAATGTGGCCAAACAGACTGGTATAGAAATCAGCAGGCGATGACAGTTCATGTCACCGATTCAGATTTGGAATAGATCATACGCTGTATAAGTCTGCTGTGTATTCTGGGTATAAACTATAATATACAAGTTAATGATAGGATCCAAATAATACGCCCCAATCTCATGTTCGTGCACTGCAGAGCTATAGCATTTGGCTGCGTCGCGAACGGGTATAATCTTCCAACTCGTAGTTCCTCGTGTATTGATTTAATTTCACTGTCTTTTCAATCCTCACCCGCACATCGATGTTGTCGCGATATTCCCCTTCTTCAGATGCTGATTCGAGTGGAGGACGACGAGCTAGCTCGAACGGAGTCTCGCTCTTGCGGTCGAACTGAGTTCTAATGACCCTACTGATTTCACGAGCTGTGCCAATGTTCTTGGTGATTGTAATCTCGGCGCCACTTAAATCATCTTCTCGGTGTTCACGGGAGGCATCTACAAGGCAACATAGTAAATTACGGGGAAGGAGTCATCAGATCACAAACCGTAGAGATGGATTAATAGTCTTTGTGACATGATCCAGGATACGCTGTAAGCCAGAGACGAACTGGAGGCTTCCTATCCTCAGCATCCAGCTATTTCTGCTCATGGGATCAGGGACTCACGCTGCTGTCTGTTCAGAATGATGAAACAGATCAACATCCATACACGGCAGATTTTCGAGAATACTCGCCTGGATATCTTGGCTCGTTTTAAAAAGAATCAAGTTGAATACATTTATGCCTGAATTTGTCAAGCAGTGTTTAGAGCTGTGATAATTCCCTCACCTGTGAGTACAATAAGGTACCCTAGCCCATCATATAGCATCCTAAGGTGACAGTAAGGAAAAGTGAAGGATACCCACAAGCCCCAACTTACATCCTTGTCAGTTTGACCATGCTAAAGGCAAAAAAAGTGACGACGATGAGCCTCCTTAAGTAGACCTTCACGAAAACTTACACGGAGTTAGTTGTCGAAAGCTTGAATTTCACCAAGTACAAGACTGAGACTGATGTCGTGATCGTGTCGTATATCATCGCAATTGCATAGAATAGATAAGCCCCGAGGACCTTCACTTGGTTGACTGCTCGACAACTGCGTTCATGAGACTCAAATCCATAACAATAATCTGGTCACCTTACTTGGCCTGTCAAAGAATGCATAGGAACCAAATGAACAGCCCATCACTTGACAAAATCTGGAAGGAACCTACACGGACATCCCCAACCAGCGCTGTATGAAAGAGTTAAAGTGAACAAGATACACGGCAGAAAGTAACTCAAAAAACTTACGTGTTCTTTGGTAAAGCGTTACCACCCACTGAAGCTGTCAGTCATCATTTTCATTAGATATCACGGGTTCGATAGAAAACCGTTTCTTGAAATCCTCACGATGCATGCCACGCAGTATAGTGCAAGCAAAATTTTGCCAACCACTCGATCTCTCCGGGATAGATTAAAAGCACTGGGCACAACCATTAGCTTCTTCAAGGACTAGATGTCAAGCCACTCCTTGTAATACCGAACGCCGAGGATAGCTTGTGTGACCATTGCTTGGACGACTGAAGATGTTCCGACTGAATAAATTGACGGCCGCGTCGAAGGAAAGATGAAGACCGCACCTTTGAAAGCTGGTGGAAAAAGGTAGAAACGAGAACATGTTGCTTGTGTGAAGTGCGAGTAGAAGAATCCGATCTGTATGCACGGTAAATTTTATTCATCCCCACTTGAGAATATGATCAATGTTCAATACTGACGTTACTGATAGTAAGGGTCACAATGCTCAAGGATCTGAATTACGAAATTAGTAAGTTTCGGGATAGAGAAATGGTGGCGCACCGAAGAAGACTAAAGAGGAGTACGGAAATGCTTTGAAACGAGCAGATGAGTCTCGGAGACCCTGCAACGGCGTGGTCAAAGAGAATAGCATACGTTAGTCTTTTGGACTCCCAATGTTCACGATAAAACCGCCACGCAGTCGGTTGAGTCTCGAGGTAACTAAGAAAGGCACTTTAGAGGCTCTGGAATCTAGCGAATTGCACAAGAACGTACTCGTAGGCCGCTATCGCCAGTGAGGTCACACGCATGTACGCTGCGATCGTAAATGCATTCAGGTCTCCTGGAGAGGGATTCATGGCAAGGTGGGTGTGGACGTCGTCGAGAGGCTACAATAGCGCATATACGTAGTCGATAAAGCGGCTCCAGTATGCAGAGCTCATAGCGAGACCATCTGTCCAAAATTACCCAGGTGACAAGTTATCGACGCCGATGTAACATCGCGGTCCATGATGGAATCGTGCATTTGATGTGAATTTGTGACAGAGCATGTGGACCGCAGTATGTGTGCTTTTTACCGATTATATACTGGCAATCAAAATGTCAGGAGCACTCGAGTGCCAAGGCATCCAACCCGAAGTCGGAATGAGAATGACCATCGAACGCCGGATAGACAAGAAAACCATAACGGGAGAAAAACGAAACCTAAATACAGCACACCTTCTGGACGAGTCAGACAACGTTCGAGGCGCCTTGATCAAAAATATTCCAATGCAAGTGGTTTAAATTGCTCTCATGAGCGTCCGTGATGCAAGGATCCGAAGTTGGACGAGCCTGTCTGCCTGCCACAATTGCTACCTAGACCTTGCAAAATAGTGGGGGTAATTTATAGAGCACTATGTAGTAGGAATGTGTCGAAAAATCCTCCATCATCTCAGCGATTTATTCCCGCCCTGAAATTATTAGGCTTGTATAAACAACTGACAGGATGAAAGAGGGGCTGACAGTATTCCCGAACCAAAGATACCACAAAGCGATGATTGGGAAATGAAAAGAGTACATAGTAATGATGGATGTAGTACGTAGTTCGGTCCATACATCTGAGCCTTGAAGTTTGCTTACGGTGTCGCCTCTTCGATCGGAGTTCGAATTATGTCGCCGTTCCACGTTTTCCGGCGTCCAACTCGTTTCATCTTGACTTTGAACGTCTGTGCTTGCCGTTCAGATTGTTTGCAGGACGTACTCAAGATCGCCAATTAAGGCTGAAGTAAGGTACGGCCAATCTGTCCGGCATACGGCACCGCGCCATCAGCCGCCGAAGCTGCGCAGATGGGAGGTAGAATTATATTTGGGTCACAGGAACGCGCGCAACTTCAAAGATGACCACCAAAGATCTCAGGAATAAAAAGCGTTTGTGTTTCAAGTGACAAGTTCGCCTTTTGATGTCATGACCTACGTACCTATAGATAAAATACCGATGCCCTCGGCGGTATTAAGCTCAAGGATTGTGCCCCAAGCCACCATCTCTTCTAGATGCCTTCATTGCAGGACCAGCTACTCTAGGCATCTCGAGGCTGTGACAAACTCGCGTATAGGGAGTCGTCGAAGTAGGCCGAGACCAATGATATGTAAATTACGAATGATTAATAGTATAGTTAAAATGCGATGAATAATGTGGAAAGTGATGATACCCTTGTCCATGTAGTATGCAGTGATATTATGATGATTAATTATGATCGGACTATCGGAGGTCGCAAAAAGTAAGCTACGGATGGGCGAAAAGAAAAGGAAGAAACGTACAAGAATTAGCTGTCATGTGCAACTGAACCATAGCAGCCCACGTTGACCGCCTACGATTGCGGTCATATTCACTAGGATAGAGGTCGAAATTATGAGGGTCTTGCAGGCCAAGATCTGCAGCCATTTTACCGGCCATGCCATAATAAGTGCGGAAACCTACACAAAATCTCAGTCGAACCAAGACGAAAAGATCAACGGAAACTCATCAGCGTACCAGGCAACCTGTGATGACTATGCTCGAACCAACAGAGCAACATGATGGCATGCAAGGTATCCAAAGTGGGGACGTGTCCAACGCCACTCAGTAGTTGCTGTGAGACTCGTTCGAATCAGAAGTACGCCATGAAGCAAGGCATACATACCTTGGCGACGTCTATGTAATTCTCGGCAAGATTATGGAGGTCACGTACAGAAAAATCAGTGAGACTAGAATGCCTGCGCCACATTCGAGTCAGTAAAACGGAAGTCAAGACGGGAATGCAGGGGTGGACGGACTTTACTGCCATTGCCGCTATACAATTTGCTAAAATCAATGACAATCTTTGCTCCCAAAAATCACTGAGCACGTCTTGATACGACAGGAAATTGAAATCTTGACCGTATCGCTCAAAGAAAACTTGTATAAAATGTGTCATCAAATTAGGGTTCGGCCGCTGAGGATTCTCTGCATCGAAGAGTTGGAGAGACCTTTGGTCCGGCTGATACGAGTTAGATCTTGAACTAGGGTAGTGTAAGGGAGCAGGATGTCCGACAAAATTATAAGGCATTCCGTTGTTATTTCTTAGCGAATCAAAGGAGGAGATGGAAGATGAGTGATTGTGGCTGAGAGAAATGAGGCACAATACGTTGATAGACTTCGAGTTAAACGCACCCATGAGCACCACCCATGGAGTGTCGAGAATCCGGAGCATAGGATGGATACCTAGTGGCGTGTTCAATATCGGCCGAGACCATACCGCTCGCTTTAGGCGAGTGGGACGTTGAACGAGGATCTGAATGAGAGGACATGGAAGGACTTGAAGAACCAGAAGCGACAGAAAAGGCGTCTAGCGCGGGGTTGGGTTCCGACCTAGAGGAGTCAGGGATGTTTGGACACAGGATCCTGAACGGAGGAGTCACCTGAGTTCAGTAGCATAGACGCCGGAATTGGGCCCTGCAATTGCTCGACTGCGCTCGGCAAAATAGCGCTCTCTATCACGGAAACGACAAGGAATCTTTGCGGCCTTGCAAGCCTCGCATTTGGCTTCTGGAGAGGGCTGGAGACATTTAATCTTCTTGAGACGACTGGGAGGTCATGAGCGGGGGAATGAGGAAGAGAGAAAGGGCAAACCAGTTATCGCAAGAGGTGACGAGGCGAGGACGCTTTTTGTGAGTCTGACTGTGCTGGGGAGACTCTATGATGAACTGGAAAGAGTCCTCCATGTTGGGAGAGTAAGGGCGGTCGGCGTGGACAAAAGGAGAGAGCTTTTAAATGACAAAGAGTGATGCACGACCTCTGGCTGCCTCCGATCGGATCTGCCGACCCAAAAGGAATCAAACATGGGCAATCTTCACACAACTCACCGCGCACACTCCCCGGCCATTTTCACAAGGTGACAAGTGCAATCCTTACGTCAAGCGAAAGCAGGCTTCACCACATGCGCTCGAAACACGGAACAAATGCGCCATCAATGCCACCCCAAGAGAAAAACTTCCAGTTGTCAAGAGCTACCAGTTACCCTGTCTCGCTGACTAAGCAACCTCCAGTCTTTAGCGCCTCTCATCACGCGCCGAGTTACGCGTCGAGTCTTGCCTTTATTGCTACGCGTCGCCCCATCCCGCACGTGGCAACCATCCCCGCGGCCCAGTCCTCCCTCTGTCGGCCCTTTCTCTTGACTCCGCCAAAGGCACACAGTGCCTATATCTCGCACTCCTGCCTCTTCACATGTATCCACAAATGGAGACAGGTGGGCTGCACCGCAATGCCAGTATATATATTGATCTAATGTATGTATTAGTAGCCCTCAGTCCCGCAAGCTCTATACTCGCAAATAGGTCAACTATCCATTCCAATCTCGTTCAAGGTCCGCTCGCACCATTTCTCCTTCCCTTCTCGGTTCGCTTCGGCCTGTCTGCCCGTTGTACCCGGAGTCTCGCTGAAACTCAGGAGCAATCGGCTTGCCATCTTCATCTGCGTCATGCTGATCATGCTTGGATGTCGGTAGTAAACTTTCCGTTGAATCGTCCTCCTATGCCGTTCATTAGATACACTGCAAGCTATCCCTGAAACCCGAGTAATTCATAGACTTACTTCATCACGCTGTGAAGTTAAAAGGATGGCCTCTTCAGACTGCGCATACCCGTCATGTCCTCTCGGCGCAAACAAATCCTCTTCATCGCCATCGTCTATGATGGGGTTGCCATGGCCGTCCAATGGTACCTTCGAGTCAATAGACTTCCGGTATTTATGGTGTGTGAATAGTCCAATCCCTGAAACCAGTTCAGGACTTATGAAAGTAAACATGTCACCAATACACTCACCACACACAGTTATTGCAACCCCGACACTGTTTAGCAAGGTAATTTGGTCTCCGAAGAACCAGGAGGATATGACAATCGTCGAGACCTCCTTAGCAATTCCTGCTATTGACATTGGCACTACCCCAGCACGCTGAATAATACTAGCCATTTATGAGCGTTTTAGGGAAACCATGTGTGCAGACTAACGTACTAAATTTCACTCAGAACCATGCAGAAGGCTATGACACCGGGAGCAGTGAGAAACAGGAGCGTCTGCGATGTTCGGGAAACACCTTGGAAAAATGCGCTGCGAAATAGGGATGGCCAGCCTTCTATCGCGAGACTAATAATGCCCAGCGTGAAGCCCATAGTAGGTGCAAGCCAGTAGATAGTTGCAGCTGGATGATCAAAGCCCATTTTCTTGTTCTTCAGCAGTATCTGCGTAAGACTCCATCGTAGACCTCCCAAAGCGCTACCGCTTAGGACTAAGATAAAGCCACCCAGCACGAAGTGTGCTTCCGTCGCCACCATGAGGAGTACACCGGAGAATATGAGAAAAATGACGGCAATGAGTCGCCACGAAAAGACCTCTAAACGGAAGATAAAGGCAAAAAGCAGTACGAATATAAGTGAAGACGATTTGCACATGGCTGCCCATTAAACACAGCACAGTGAGGCGGTGGTTGGCGACCTTTAAAAATTTGAACATACTATAAAATGAAAGGGTAATTGTCTTGAGTGATAGATTCGATAAACCAATGTCGAGGCCAGTTGCGACAGCGGTTGGTACACCTTTTTTTCTTCGACGCTAGTCAGTAAGACGAGGAGAAAGACAGGTCGCGCTGTGGGCACATCAATTCTCGACTCACAGGTAATCCTGAGGGGAAGGATTATGTTGCGGTCGGAAGGTATTAGGCCATAAGTTGCGAAGAGCAGTGGCAAGACCGAATTGCACAAACATGTGCATTGTTGTCACGAAAAGTGGTGCAGGAAAACCAAGGTGTTTGGGGCCAAACATCCATTTGTTGTATAAGGAAAGGAGTGTAGCAAAGAAGAACCTTCTGTGCAGTAAGTTTCGCCTGCTATGCTCGAAGATGAAAGATGGGAGACATTACCAGGAAGCGATAAATACGGTATTTACGATTGCATTCCGCCACCACAGACGCTTCTTTTCCGCAACAGAAGCCAAATGAAACCCTATATTGCCTGCTTGTAAAGATACGCCCTGTCCATCTCGGTCATTCGGCCAAATAACAGGCTGTTCGGCGACAGAGTGCGAAGGATCATTAGTAGGAAACGCTCGTTCCATGATCCATGGGTGTGCGGAAAGCAAGAAGACACGTGTGAATCTTTTGCCACAAAGGATTACAACGCGTCATACTTTAAATTTGTGATCGTTGTCCCAAGCTATACATATAGATATGAGTGCAATCTGAGTACAGTGGTACCAGTATCGACTGCATCATCTCATGCCCGTTGTATCCCTTAACGGGATCTTGTGTTTCTGTAATCTCCTCGCTTAACTAGAGTTACGAGCTTGTTTCCTTTAAACTGGACAATGATATACTTCAAAATCAGATGACCTAGCTAAGCTTTCTTAGTAGAAGTAGTGAATACCGGTATTATTGCAATTTCTGAGCACTGGTAAGATGCAATTGCAAGAGACGCGTCTACGTAATCTGTGTCTCTATGTCAGGAACGAAGGGTGCCACAGTGTAACTGGCGGGAACGACTCGCCAACAAGTTCATCGTTCAGAACATCGGCAAGGGGAGCCACCATTCCACACTTCGACATGACCCGCAGAATAGACCATAAATAACCTCGAGACGGGCTAGATCAAGATATGAAAAGGCTTGGACATGCAATCAAAGTGGGCTTTGCAAAGAAAACGAAATGAATGATGTACTACACAGGGTTGTCTCGCCATGTCCGGACAAGCCAAGCCGATGATGACCAAGGAGGCATGTAATCTGCAAGTCGCAAACTAGACCGTCGTTTGAGTTCAAAATTGACCCACTTATAGTTCCGCCTTGCCCATAAGCATAAACGTCGCGCAGCCCAGGAACTGGCAGCTGCCGATCATAACTCCCGTACCATGTAAGAAACCACCAAGTCGCGACCAGATGATTGCTCCAGTGCCACGGCATTACCCACGGAGTCCTAGGATACCCGACTGAAGGTTTAGACAGGCCGGATTTTACCTAGGTTGCTGAAATGAGTTCCAACCAGATGCATTCGCAATTATAATGCTAACTTGGTATTGCCCAGATCAATTTCGTCAACTGGATGCTCAGGGTTAGACGGATTAATGGCAGATGGTTCCCGCCTATATCGAAGAAGATGAGGCAACCGGGGCTCTACACATAGCGGCAGTTCTTACCAAGTGCGCCAGTGATCAAACTGCTTTTGTTGCAAAAATTCCCGAAGGAATTCGTCTTTCTTCATCTGCGACCTGAACTGCGCGTGTTGTAATAGTTCCAAATGGTGAAGAGCATGAGGATAACTTAGACCAGAGGGCAGAGTCGTTTAGCGCCTAGACCAAGACGAAAAGAAAATATATACATACTGAATGAACCTAGCGTAGTCCTTCTCTTTGAAGTAAAGGAGGTACTCTAGAAAATTAACGAACGCCGGTTGCTCCAAGATATTCTGTTGAGCCAAAGAATGCAAATAGAATGGGTTGGCTAGCGCCTGAACGAATTCAAGCTCAAGTTCGAACCTCGCGCGGTTGACAGCCTTGGGGTCTAGACTGGGTGAGGTTGCACGTTTCGACAGATTAGTGTCCATGTTCTTGGAGAGCAGCACCAGGTATCCACAAAGCGAGGGATCTTGGCGGCTGCTTTGGGGTATTTGCCTAGCCTGGTTCCCCTTGCTGATGCGACATAGGGAGGCCCCACCATCAAAAGTTTTGAGATTCCGAAAGGCTGCCGTTAAGACGGCATAGCTATTAGGACGTGTCTCACGCGAGGCGACTGATCATGAACAGTGAATCAACGAAGTTATTGCTCGGCGCTCGCCTTATCCATCCTCGTTCCTCACACCCGAGATAACTCTCCGCCTCCGCCCAAGTGCTTCGTGGTGGGCTTCATGTCGGCTTTACCAAAGCCTGGCTTGAGCTCGCCAGAAGGTTTATGGTTGGCTCGTCGACTTTTTAGGCCTCAGCTCCCACACGACATCCATGACTACATCCTCGAAGGGCTCTGTAAAGCAATCAACGGCATACATGTCCTATCTGCTCTGACCACTAGCGCTGGGAAGACAGGATACTTCTAAGTATGGCTATATCCTACTCCTGCGCGCATTGAGGCAGCTTTCAACACCATGCCCTCTCAAGAAAAAGCACCCAGCAAGCTCGGAGTTTCAAGAGGTGATGTGATGTGGGGATATGGCCCGGGTTGCCAACCATATGCTGGATAGGGATAGGGATATGAAGGTGCAGGTGTGAGGGGTGTTGAGTGTTGGGTCCAAATTCCATTTACCAGGAGAGTATGAGGAGAGTCGGACAAGTCTTTTGGCAGATTTTGGCTCTGAAGCTGTTGTGTTCTTCCTGAGGATTTATAGCCAGTATCCTCGTCATCTTGCATAGTATGGTCATCCATGTACGCACCAATGAAAATGTGATTTTATACCATATCCCTACGTCAATTAGTACTTACGTATTGGAGGCCATGCATATAGTCGCTGAACGGCATCCCCTCGGACGCCTGTCGGAGCCCGAAATACTTTGATGGAGGGGCCTCTCGATGTCGCATCAGCAAGGGGAACCAGGCATCATATCCGTGAACGTCAGCTTGCTACTTCCGGATCATGTGATGACTGGCTCGCGAGGCTAGTATTTGCCTCCTGAACATGAGGAGTAAACAACAAGTCACAACACCCAAATTCACACNTTTGATGGAGGGGCCTCTCGATGTCGCATCAGCAAGGGGAACCAGGCATCATATCCGTGAACGTCAGCTTGCTACTTCCGGATCATGTGATGACTGGCTCGCGAGGCTAGTATTTGCCTCCTGAACATGAGGAGTAAACAACAAGTCACAACACCCAAATTCACACCTTTAGACGAAAGTTGCATTTGAGTACGAGCAAGACTAAGTACGGTCGTACAGCGAAGACTGCAGGTATACCCTTCATGGAAGACGAAACCAGTGGCTGGCAACTGACCGAATCGGATCCGGGTGTTTTCACGTATGTCATCGCTTTCGGACAAAGACTGCGAAGTTGCTAATATGAGGCAACTAAAGTGAACTGCTCAAGTCTTTGGGGGTGCCTTTCATTGTGGATGACCTCTACACGCTTGATTCAGAATCTCTAGCTGCTCTTCAGCCCCTTCATGCCTTAATCTTTTTGTTCAAATGGATGCCCAGTTCCTCTGATTCTGTGACACCACGGCACGCAGGCACCGATGATCCCAACTTTCCTGGTTTTTTCGCTCATCAAGTCGTCAATAATGCTTGCGCTACACTAGCTGTCCTCAATGCACTTGGCAATATCACTTCTCTGAAAAGCGGCTCTCAGCTTTCGGAGTTGCTGCAATTTACTGTACACATGGATCCGCAGACTCGCGGTCTCGTTCTTACCAGTGCGGATTGGCTTCGAGAGATCCATAATTCGTTGTCTCCTCCGAGTGCTTTTTCTCTGGACGGATTAGGACTACCAAAGAAGGCTGAAGATGCTTATCACTTCGTGGTGTATCTTCCTGTCATGGGCGCAGTCTATGAGCTCGATGGATTAAAGCCCTATGCTATTCGACACGGAGTGTACAGTCAATCTGGGGAAGGGTGGCTTAATATTGCCAGGTCATTTCTTTCCGCTTCTTTCTGTTCTCCATTATCGACGAGCTCCAGCATCTAGAGAAGTCATCGAAGACCGAATAAAAACATATCCCGTCGGTGCAGTACGTGCAAACTTCCACCGAGTGGGGTCATGAATAATTAGTGATCTTGCAGCTCGAATTTAGCCTTTTGGCATTGCGAGATGATCCTTTGCCATCGCTTCAATCTCAACTGGAACATTACCAATCCATCGGAGATATATCTTCCGCAAACGAGATTCTGGGCAGAATTTCCAATGAAAATGCTAAACGGGAACGATGGGCTGTGAGTAAGGAGTCCGACATGCACGCACGAGAAGCTTACTCTTTTTCTTCAAGTTTGAAAATAGCTTACGCAGGCACAATCATATTGGCCTTGTCCAAGGACTCCTGCTATCGCTTGCCAAGGCCGGAAGGCTCTCTGCCGCAGAGGAAGTGGCGAGGAAAGTTATGAAGGAACGGGTAGAACAGCGGAAACATCAAGGCGACGATATGGATGAAGACTTATAGAATTCTTTCTGACACAATTTTACTCATGTTTCAGGTAATTCTTTTACAGCTTACCAACTTGTCAAACTAAATTGAGGCAATATGAGTAGTAGATCCTAGAAACAATTTAGCCCTTCTATGCACTTTGGCACCGGTATTTCATTCCCTTTCGTTTACCCTTCCTCTCGAATCTGGTCATCGGAAGATAGGTTGTTAGATAAGGGCGCATCGCGCCTCAGAAGCCCGCACGTTCACTGTCGCAGCATAAAGCAGGTGGTCATGTATATTGCATGCCCTACTGGAGTCATAACACATTTCGGTATAAATCCAGCACCGGCGTCGCCCTTTTCTGTATAACTTGTCGCGTAATGCAACAGATCCAGAGGAGTCGTCTCAGACTAAGATGGACTCCGTACAGAGTCGTTCTACCTCTATCTAGTTTACTTCGAAGGGTGATGTTCTTGACATTTGAACCTGTAAGCTGCTGGCTTCGCACGGAGGATAAAAAGAGATGCTATTGCGCCGTCTGTCCTTCTCAAGCTCCCACGACATGTCGACTATCGCAGTAATCGCTGCAGGTGCTATGGGCTCAAATGTTGGTCGGAAATTTGTTGAAGCAGGTTATACCGTGCTCACAAGCCTTGAGGGCCGCTCGGATGCTACGCGAAAAAGAGCAGAGGAAGCCGGTATGATCGATGCAGATTTGCCTAGCATCATCAAGAAAGCAGACATCCTTCTGAGTATTATACCTCCGAAGGATGCCATTGCTTTTGCGGAGCGCTTCTTGCGCGAATACGAGTCCGCGGAGATGATCAAGAGCGAGCCCATTGTGTTCGTTGATTGCAATGCCGTTAACGTCGACACACTTAGAAGAATGGGAACTCTCTTTGCGGCTACTAAAATACCATTCTTGGACGCTTGTATCATTGGGGGACCGCCTTCAGGATCCTATGTGCCCACATTTTATGCCTGTGCAGATCCTAAACACGGGGATGCGTTGCAAGAATTCCAAGCCACCGTAGGAAGGGCAGGAATCAAGATACGAATCCTTGGCGGTCAAGAGTCTGGGATCGGAAACGCAAGTGCCCTGAAGATGTCGTACGCTGTGAGTGTGGAATGGTATGCCAAATGCTGGCCCGCAGCGCTAACCATCGAGGAAATTTCAAATTCTGTAGGGTTTGTCAAAGGGTCTAACTGGATTGTTTACGACCATCATACTGGGTCTGTCTTCCCACCACTATCTGGCACCAAGCAGAGACTTATATTGAAGCATGAAACAAAGCTGCTCATGCAAATTCCCCGGAAACTTGTGACGCTCTCCTGCAGGAGCTCAGCGATTCTCAACCTGAACTTCTGGCACGGATAACACGGGCTGTTCCCGCAATGATTCCGAAGGCGTATCGATGGGTAGGAGAGATGGAAGAAATCGCGGGTTTCGTGGGAAGGGAAGAGTCGGATATATACCACGGGATGGCGAATATTTATGCAAGGATAGAAAGGTCGTTGACCGAGGGCAATGAAGACATAGAGACGCTGAAGGAATTTGTAGCCAAAGCGAAGAGTCGTGGGGTTTAATTGATGCTTTATCTTATCTTATCAATCGTCTATCAAGCGACCGCCTCACGGTCAGGGTTCAACGTTCAACGTTGACCTCCGCATTTTTTTCATGAGTTCCTATTGATACCCCATCTCTTCAAGCGATACCCTGTCATCTTATGTCCCTATCTGTCTCTCCTAATGCTCCCTCTCAGCCTTCTGCGTCTCAATCACAGCCTTCTACGGAGTCACCCGTTACACCTCCATCCAGATCGACCAAGCCAATTTCTCGACAGTCTACCCTCAGATCGCCTGGACGTGCTCCACAGGTAGATGACGCGACATGGGGGTCTAATTTCTGGGTTACTCTTGTGGACCCTCAGGTAACTTTCACTCTAGGATTATGGTATGACTTTTCGTTGACTCGGCATAGTCACAGACGTCTTTTTTCGCTTGTCCGGCCACAGGCCAGGTCAGTTGGGATCCTCCTGTAGGTACTTTTGTGTAAGTTTTGCCCATTCCAAGTCTCAGATTATTCGGTGTAATTGGACGTGAATTATTAGACTGCCTCCTAGCGAGGAAGGAGAATGGTGGGAGCTTAGCGATGAATCTCGAGGAGGACTGCCCTACTATTACCAGACCAAAACCGGAGAGACTGTCTGGGAGCGGCCAAACGGGTTTGTTATCCCACTTTCCATCCTTCAGGTTCGTACAATGGCGCAAAAGAGGATAACTTTCGGGCTGATTTCGATTTGTAGAATTCCTCTATGAGCCGTCGTTTGTC
>NHYE01001319.1:0-98790 GCA_002938385.1 Gymnopilus dilepis | reverse complement strand
CAGCCTCGCGCTGATCCTCAACCGTCAACAGGTGAGTATTTTTGCACGTGCACTATCATGGACTCTTTGCACCGCGTTTCTGTTGGTCGATTTTCGGGTTTGAAGCTGCGCGGTCATTATGGTATGTCACTCTTTCGTTTTTCCTTATTGACATGATTTTCTGAGTTCTTTAAACACAATCAAGGACCTTCTTTCCAACGTAGGAACTTTGTCTTTCGTTTCAGCCCTTTCTCTTCCTTTACGACCCGTGCTCCGCACGGGCAAGCCTCTAGGAGAGAGAGAGGGGCGGACGGCGGGTACACGATTGAATTGGTGGTCAACGTTCGGAAAGGGGGCGCGACGCGACGCGTCATAACCGGCACATGATCTCGCTACACGTGCCTCGCGTGGCATTCCCGCCTTCATCACAACGATTTCAGGCGAGGCCTGAATAATTTTCAGGCCGCGCCTGAACGTTTCTGGGCGCCATTGGAAGCTTACCAATCGTCGTCGTTTAATAATATAGATCAGGGTCGAAGTTATAGTTGGAGTCGGTTTCGTAGTCCTCGCCTAAATTCGAACTCGACATCGAGTGTTTGATAGGATCCAGGTCAAAACTATTACGCTGGCTGATCGCGGAAGAGGAGGGGAAGGCGTCCGAGCCTGGAGCTGAAGCAGGAGACGCGGAGAAAGTGGAAGAAGATGGAGACGGAGTAGCACAGTCCATGAAATAATTGTAGTCGCTAACATCAACATTGTCGGACAAGCCATCTTGAAAGGTAATCCAAAGAGAGGGATCCGTCAAGGGCAGAGGCACATCAGTGGCAGAGGTCAAGTCGCATGAGCTCGTGTTATCCATGGCAGATCCATGTTCTAAGTAAACAAGAGAAGGAGGAGAGGTAGCTGGGGAAATGGTGAAGAGGGCAGATTCAAGTATCTGAAGCAGAGGAATGGATCAATGAGCAAAGCAACTACCAGGAGAGCAAACACTAACTACTAACCTGTTCGTCATCACCAATAGCGAAACCAGGAGGGAGACCAACAAAGGGTGAAGCACTCTCCGACGGCGTTCCAGCATACTCTGAGCCCAAAAATGAGGGAGAGGTCAAGGGAGATGAGGATATACACCCGTCTACGGCCTTCTGCGCTACACGAAAGGCTTTCACTCTCTCTTCGATGGTAGATTCAGGGGAAACGCCCAACGGGATACAAGCCAACAGTGATACCGACTGACCATCCTGGCAGGAGGGACAAGCAAGCTGCTGCTTCCTCCCCTTATTACCACGCCAATACTCAGGAAACAAAACCTTGTGCAGCTGCTTCTCGGCCTTTGCACGCTCTTCATAAACCGCCTTCTCAGCTGGCGCCAGCGCCTTCCACGCCAGCCCAGCGTTCACGCTGAGCTGCTGTTGTGGCAGTTTGGCGTGCGCCTGACGATAGACAGTACGATAGCATATGAACGGATTGCGCGGGCGGGGGATGTGGTTGCGGTTCTTCCTCGACTGCGAGGTGCAATTCAGAATTTGAGTGGAAGACGGAGGATGGGCAGCAGGGGCTAGGGCGCTGAGATGAGGCGCGCGCTGGTTGCTTGGGATGGTGGTGGCAAAAGTGCCTTGGAGAGACCGCACGAAGTGGGAGCGATCATCGTCACCCTGGGAGGTGAGATGCCCTAGCCTGACGCCTCCTGCGGCGTTCAAAGGCCTGGGGTCAAGATATGGGTGTTGGCTGCCGTATCGAAAGCCAGATCGACTGGGACTCAATGAGGAGGCAGCGATGGAAGCCACGCTAGGTATTCCAGGTGCGATCGTGCCACTAAGAATGGGGGAGGCGCCAACAGCAACATCGCAATCAGGTTGCTCGACGCGTAGCGCAGTCTGAGGAAACCCTTCGTTTTGTACAGCGGAAGCGCCACTACAGCTATACTTATCTGCGTGCAAAGAAAGAATTCAATCAGCATATCGACCAGGGAGACAATAAATAGTATTGTGAGAGCAATAATAATCATGACAAAAACATACCAGTATAGACATATCCATACCCATGGCGGAGAGCAGGCATAGCGTTCAAACCTGAGGGGAAAAGCGAACGGGAGGAGAGGATGCGGCGGGGTAACTTGGGGTGGGCTCTTTGAGCTTTCGTTCGACAGAAAATCCACTTTCCGAGCCATGGTTAAATACCCAGATGTCGGGACTCATCGCGCTCTGGATGTTTTGGTAGGACAGTTCGTACCCCTCGTTAAGAGAACGTCGTGGCCTGCCTCGTGTAGGATGTGAAGGATTGTGATAGAATCGAGGGTTTACATAATTCGACATTACCAGAATTAGTAGGAACTCTGGAGCTAGGAAGCGAGGAAGGGCGGAGGAGCAAGATAATTCTCACAGGGGACTCGTCCTGCCAATGAGGGTACGCCTGGTTCGGGCCGCAGCGTAGGAGAGAAAGATATCACTGCTCCCATTGTTCAGCGGATACTGTTGAGTTCACGAGAAGTAAACTTACCGATGCCGCTGAGTTCGTATTGCGCTCTTCTAACAGGCAAAGAAAAAGTCTGGAAAAATCTCTGAAAACTTTGACGAGGGCGGATTGAGCGTTTGGCAGCACATCGATTGTAAACATAACTTCTGTCATGATAGGACTTGAAATATATATATTCTTGTTTTATCATCGAAGGCTGACATCGTTAGGCAGTGCGCCCCACTCTTTCCTAAACGGTTGACCGCCCCAACACCGTGACGAGACCGATGTTGAATTGCTATGGCCAAGATGTGTTCGAATGGCCTTGCAGCAGACGTCCTTGTAGGCACCATCTCCGCAAGTGTCACTGACTTCTTCACTGTAAGCAGACTGAGCCTTAGGGCGGGACAGCGCCGTCGTCCTGGGCCTGGTGGCCACCAGGGATATTTCTCAAGGAGGTATCTGAGATCGGCAGCGCGCTACTGGACAGTGTTGATTCGATGACAACGGCAAGGAAGCGGGCGCGACGGCGAAAAATAAGGTCTTCGAATTGTCCCAGAAATCTAGGAAGAGGACGTCTGGGTACTATGACCGTCAAAGGTTTTCCAGACAGATGAATGAGATTATTCCGAGGTCATCGATCTGTGTGGTTCATCAATGCCTGTCGCAGTTGTTGAGAGACGACGAAATCACTTACCAACTCAAAAGATTGCTCTGTACAGTCGATTTGGCGGGACCTCAGCCCGTAAGCAATGGTAATAGAACGCCATCGTCCAGAGAAGCACGCTCATAGAATTACGGTGGCACTTCATTAGACGAAGGTCTTCAATAAGGCATCAGACAATCGACAGTGAAATTTTCGGAAGATTTTGTAACCATCAGACGCGGCAGGTGCTACTCGTCCGCCTTAGTTGTGAGGACTAGATTGTCTGTATGTACTTCCATGGCCACTCCTGTTTTATAAAGCTCGAGGAAACGCCTGACAAACATTTTGTCTGGGGTACAAAGCTACTATACGAACCATGTTCAATTGTCAGCAGACAAGCAGACAAGTGGCATGAGACTTACTGTCACAGTCCAGTAATGTGCTCAACAGCCTTCATTACGAGTGCAGAAAGGTAGCACAAACTGGCGCTCTGTCTTCTTTGTCCCAGCGGAGTGACGCGCGTTCGCAGCGACTAGTATTTGCTAAGTTTCAACAGATCGCAGTAATCATGGCGAGGATGCAAGTGGTATTCGCTCAATTATAGTGCTGGTTGAGCAGTTACGGTTTCCCTGAGCACTGTGTCAGTAAATTTCATAAATGTGAAAAATTATACAGTAGTACACACCCAGCCCGCTGATTTTTGTCCCATCGCAGATCGTCACGGTCGTTTTGGGTCTCCCTCAGTAGGTCGGTAATCACAATCGTGACTTTCAAGTTGACTCCTTACAACGGCGCGTAGGTAGAGTTGAAATAGAAAGGTTGCTCAGTGGCAATTCTTCTGGATAGAGTTATGGACTTGAGATGTTGAGGAGGAAAAGAACTCGACAGTCTTGGCTGACGTTACCGTGCGAAATAGCCTTTCTTGGATGAAGCCCCTAAGGACGATCGGTAGTCGCGTCGCGCAGCAACGCACCACTCATCTCTTGCCTCATCGCAGCAGTATTTCTCCTCGGTTGCCTTATACAAAGCCAGTCAAGTCTCTTGCAGCCCATTTTCGCTATGTCCTACAAGAAAGCCGGCCTATATCCTCCAAACCCCGTCACAACTCGTGGTGTATCGACCAAGCTCAGCTCGAGCAAGGACAAGGTGGTCTACACATCTGGAAGGACAGTATTGGTGCGTAATTACCTGTATTTTGCTGCACCTGTGCTCATTCGTGTTCTCGCATATTCAGATTCGTGATCTCAAGGTCGGCGGACGATCCATGTCCATCTCGAGATCCTTATGTTGACGAGCTCATGACCAGAACCCAGGATTGACGACAGCGTACTCAGGTCACATTCAGAACGCTACCGTAGCGCGTATCTCTCCGTCTGGATACTACTGCGCATCCGCTGACGTCACTGGAAAAGGTTGGAGATCTGTTCATCCTCACCTCACTCGGAGTGAATGACGCTGATGCTCGCTTTCTACGCTAGTGAATGTATGGGACGTTGTCGGAGAGGATCAAGTGCTGAAAGGCGAATATAAAGTAATTTCTGGTCGATTGTATGTCGATCTCTTTTCTAGCTGCCGTACCATAGTTGATTTCTGATGATTAGGAATGATCTCGCTTGGGATGGCGAAAGCAAACGAATCATTGCAGTTGGTGATGGCAAGGAGAAGTAAGTACTCCAAGCATGTGGGTCCCTTGCTGTAGAGGGAAGATTGACTTGCAATCTTAGGTTTGGTTCGGCTTTCATGTTTGACACAGGTTCTTCCACTGGAGAAATTATTGGGCATTCAAAGGTCTGGATTGCGACCTGCAACATCCCACTTCATTAACAATCCTCATCTGACAGGTCGTCAACGCGGTCTCTATCAGACAGCAAAGACCATTCAGAGCAGCCACGGCTGGCGATGACAATCTGATCGTCTTCCACAGTGGCGCTCCATATAAATACGAGAAGGTCGGTCCGTTCAGAACCGACTCTTATCCAGGCTTTGGCTGAACTTGTATCTCAGACAATCAAGACGCACACCAAATTCGTCCAAGATGTCCAATATGCGCCCTCTGGAGATCACTTTGCCAGCGTCGGTTCCGACTTTAAGATCTTCCTGTACGATGGCAAGACAGGCGACACCGTCGCTGAGTTCGTAGAGAGCCCTCACAAAGGCACCGTCGTACGCTGAATCGCCTCTGAATGACTTCAGCGCTAAATTCTGATTCCCACAACGCTAGTTTGCTTGCTCATGGAGTCCTGACAGCAAGTCGTTCATCACCTCATCAGCGGATTGTACCGTCAAATTATGCAAGTCGATTCCTAAGAGTCATCTTCCTTCAACTTACTCTTTTGTCGGACAGGGGATGCGCAGACACAGAAGGCCGTTGCAACCTGGACAGTTGGTACAGGAGTTAACCATCAGCAGGTCGGCAATACATGGAGTGGCGAAAGCGACCTCGTCTCGCTCTCTATGTCTGGGGACCTCAACATCTTCGATCCTCGAACGGGCGATAAACCCATTCGCGTTCTCAGCGTACGCATGTCATGTCTTATGTCTCCGTCCTTAACCATTTACCTCTTTCCTTTTCTATAGGCTCCCCAAAGATCTGTGACAGCGATTGCGCCCACTTCATCCGAGACGTTCTTAACAGGCACCATGGACGGTCGGGTGTACGCTTACTATCCCTCGACTTTGGAAAGCAAGGTTCTCGAAGGCGTCAGCCACTCGAATAACGTTTCTGGACTGGCTACATCCAACAAAGACGGAACAGTGTACTCGATTGGGTACGACGACCATGTCAGGGAGATTTCCCCTGATGGTGCCAGCTTCCTGTACGCTCCTTTTTACTTTTCCCTGACGAATTTCTCGTGATCTAAAACTTCTCACCGTCCAGCCCTGCGTCGGTATCGACAGCTGCCCAGCCTAAATCAATTGCCGTAGCTGAAGACTCAACGGTCTTTGTCGTTGAGATCGATGTTGTCGAGGCTTTCCGGTCAAATCAGAAAGTGTTCGAGACGAAGCCATCTTACCAGCCCAGCGCAGTAGCTGCTTCTGGGAGTCTGATTGCAATCGGAGGAGAGGTATCTGAGCATAATCCTCTCTTCCCCCAGTGGCTTTCTGATCAACATTGCTCATTGCATTCTACAGGACAGGAAAGTGCGTCTGAATGAATGGGATGGCAAGGCCCTGAAGGAAGTTGCGGTCCTCGAGGGCAATCAGGGCACCGTTTCAGCGCTGGCTTTTTCGCCTGACGGGAAGTACCTGGCATCTGGAGACGTGAGTTTACTTTCTTAGTATCTCAGGTCTGGTGCCTGACCAGTTTTGCTCCCTTCCTCCAGTCATCAGGCAAACTCATCCTTTTTGACCCCAAAGAGAAAAAGGTAAGCACACATCACCACTTTTCCTATCCACCACATCCAGCTCACTACAATCTAACAGCTCGTCACAACCCGCTGGGCCCACCATTCAGCTCGCATCAACTCGCTCTCCTGGACCGCCGACTCGGCGCACTGCGCCTCTGGCTCGCTCGACACGCACGTCTACATCTGGAGTGTAGCCAAGTTGATGAAGAACATTCCCATCAAGAATGCGGGACCGGGGGGTGTTAATGGTGTGCTGTGGCTAGATGGTGGAAAGAGTGGCAAGCTCGTCTCGACGGGGTACGATGGTGTTGTGAGGATCTGGGAGATCACATTCCATGCATGAGAAGTTAGTCACTCATATGTAGGAGGTTGGTTATGTAGCACACTCAATGCACATGTAAATGGAGACTATTAGGATACCGCTGCTCGGATAGCAGACATAAGGTCAATTGACACAGGAATACCACATTTTTACATCACAACGAGATGCCCAAGGTACGACAATGCATTATACTATAACAGACAAAAACTGGGAGAGTAAAAGAAGCCATGGTAGGGAAAAGGCGATACAAAAGAAGAATTTAGATCAAGCGCAAAGGTACAGTAAGCAAAGCAGCAATCGTCTAAGCCATCTCTACGTCTTGGACACTACCAGTAGCGGCGACGTCAGCTTCGGTAGCCGGAGCATCGCCCATAAATGCATCCAATTCCTTATCCAACTCCTCCGCCGTCTTGGCTTTCTTCGGTCCTTTTGCCTTCGGTCCACGTGCGGGTCGGTTCCGGACAGGTCCACTCAAAGCGCGACTACGACGAGAACATACTGTTAACTTATGATGATCATTGGAAAAGAAAAGGGCGACATACGGGCCACTGGGAATGGCTGCAGTTGGGGTATTGGTATCGTCTTTGCTGCTGATTCGTTCAACCAAAGGAGGCTTCTCAATCCTGTTCAGGAGCGACGTCGTCGACGGGGCGCTCGCCGCGCGATGAGGTGCTCTTGGTGCACGAGGTGGGTTGAAGGTGTCGTAGGTTATCGACATGGGTTGACCTGGGGGGAGTTCAGTTTACACATGCCAGAGCCAGAAAAAAGAAGATCTAAGAAAGAGACGAAGGAGAAGTCGAGGGAAAGAAAAGAAAGAAAAAAGTGTATAACGGGGACTGGAAATTACCCTTGGCAAGGTACCCATCAAACTGCTTCTTCGCCCTCGTCGCCTCTATCGCCGTTTCGAACGTGATAATCGCCGTGCCACTTGAACGGCCACTGCGGTCGTACTATTGAGGTCGCGTCGAATTCAAGTTCATGTCCAAAAATGGATAATAAGCGTGCAGGGGGAGCAAGTCGATTGATTGGCTTTTGATTTTCTCAAAGTAGGTGAAACTCGGTGGCTTGTCGTACCCTAAGTAGAGGCTCGCGTACGAGCGTGCCAATTTGCCCAAACACAGCCTAAAGCAAGATAAACGAAGAAAGAAGAAAGAGAGTAAGAAATTTGTTGTGAATGTAGTCTTGAGAGGACGCGACGCACAATGAGGTCCTTCGGTGTGATCTCATAATGTAAATTCGAGACCAACAATTTGTTGCTGACGCTGGCCGGGTGGACTGGAGCAGCACGGTTCGCCGCTGGTGCCCTCATTTTCGCGGGTCCGGTTGGGGCCCTGTCGTGTAGCCATTGACCGTCCACATTTCCTCGCGCAGCTGGGCGCTATTGGACAGCACAGGAAGCAACGTAGTCGTCAGTTACAGTCAAGAAGGCTCGCTATCGGTAAAGCATGCGTACAGCGTACGGTTTTCGAGCTCTTATTGACGCCATTTGAACAGTACAGAATGAAAGAAAGCAGATGGCAAAAAGCGGAGGTGGAGGTGGGCGAAAGAGGACAGTCGTTGCCGAACGCTTATATCATGAATGGCCCTTAGGTAAGCGCTCTCTGTTGATCTTCCGCCTGTCCCTTCTTGACGTCGTCCACTGGTGACTGCAAGCTGGTTAGCTCTCAAAGGGAGGGTCACGTATAATAAACGCCTTTCAGACCTAACGCTCGTTATGACTGCTTTTGTCAGGAACTCGTCGCCATCCTAATCTTCATCTCAGCTTGCTCCATTAACTTTCTCGACGAGCTCTTCTTACGTCTTCATTTACGGTCCAAGGACTTGCATCGGGCCTCTTCGATTGTCATGGCAAGGAACCGCAGAACGAGCTGCCACCTTCGCTTGCATACATGGACGGATTGTCGGCCCTTGCATGAATTTCTGCGTTTGAAATCTCACGAGTACTCGAGTGTTTGCGGGGACAGATTTACGGACCCAGTCTCCAGGATAGATATGCGTCTCGATCAGTTGCGCCAGGACTACTCCCAAAATTGCAGTAATTCAAAATGTGAGTTCTTCGTCCACTCATGAAATGCCCCGCTGATATGCAAGATACAGCTTCATCTAAAAGCGAAGCCGACCGCTCGCTATAAAGCAATTCCTGCACTATTACATGGTAGCCCGAGCACCGTTCGATCGAATCCCAGTACAGAATACCCTATTCCTCAGTACGCGCCGCCAGTGCCTCATACCAAGCTTGGACTGGAAACCTTGGACATCTTCATTTATCGAGCCTCGTCGACGTCCAAAATCACCTGGTTGTGTATCTGACTCCTTTGGTATTTACTGATTGCTTCATCCCCGCCTTTCCGTCGGTCATAACCTTCGCAGTAACTCATCACCAACGACAGGGACGGCTTTGACCTCTCAACGGCAGCTATTCAATCCCTTTGCACCGCGACTTGTGTTTACGGCGACTTTCTCGGCGCTTGAAGACCTTCGCATGCACTATCAACGTTGCGAGATCAACGTTGCGAGATCAACGTTGCGAGACATTACGACGACACGACTTCGCCCGCCATTCGATGTTCGATATGATCGTCGCAACCTGACGAGGTGTAATTATACCATTGCGATCGTCACAGAAGTCATCGCTAACGACCACAAGTCTACAACTGAGTACCTCAGCCCGTGGACGGCTTTACGAACAAACACAGGCTTGGGAGAGGTACCGTAGGTTCAACAACCTATCTTATGGAAGCGTTCAATGGCCGCCGCCAGCACATTGAAATCAGTTACCTCTGGAGTGTGCACTGCTGTGGGCCTTGGTCTTTTCCTTCAAACCTCACTTAGAGTCGGGTGATCTTTGGCGCCTTAGTACTTGATTGCTCTCTTTCGGCATAGTCATTGACAGTTGTTGTGCCTGTTATTCACCTTGGGTTCTGATGTATCAGTGAGTGGTTCAAATCTGAGATCTTGCTGGACAGCTCTACTGAAACTATGAATTAAAGATTCATGTATCACTGGTGACAAATTATTGTTGATGTTGTGTCAGAAGTCTACCCACTATGCCAATGTCCAAAAGTTTCATATGAAGGTCTGTTAATGGCAACAGAGTGCAAGAAACAGGGTGACAATGTCCAGTGAAAGGTGATACAAACATTGGTCACATAACACTGTATGTTGTACAAAATTGTGAAGACAACTGCCGGATTCTCAAGTAAGAATTCTATGCCATGTTCTCTTCAGGAGCTTTCTCATCTTGGAACTCCTTCTCAATGAAGCATATGCCTTAGTCTTTTCCTCAAAGAAGTCTGTTAGATCTGACACCCTCAATTGTGTATCAGGGTGATCACCACCAAGAATCTTCCTGCTGAGTTCCACAGCTTGGGTGAGCAACTCATCTGCTTCATCCCATCTTTGCTGAGACTGATATGTCAATCCTAGAGAGTGCAAGGCAGTGAGGGTTTTAGGGTGTTCTGTACCAAGAACCCTTTTGTGGATATTAAGTACCTCAACCTCCAACTCTTCAGCCTTTTCCCATTGACCTTGGTGCCAGAATGTGGAAGCCAAGCTGGCCATGCTGGTGAGGGTCAAGGGGTGTTCTGGGCCAAGCATTCTTTTGCGGATATCAAGAACCTCAAATCCCAGCCCCTCAGCCTCTTTCAATCTACCTTGACTTGTGAAAGTGGAAGCCAAGTTGGCCATGCTGGTGAGGGTGTCTGGGTGCTCTGTCCCAAGTACCCTTTTGTGGATATCAAGTACCTCCACCCTGAGCTCCTCAGCCTCTGTTAATCGACCTTGGTGCCAGAACATCAAAGCCAAGTTGGACATGCTGGTGAGGGTATCTGGGTGTTCTGTTCCAAGCACTCTTTTGCGGATACCTAGTACTTCAACCCTGAGCTCCTCAGCCTCTTTCAATCTACCTTGGTCCTTAAATGTGGAAGCTAAGTTGGCCATGCTGATGAGGGTATCAGGGTGTTCTCTGCCAAGCACCCTTTTGCGGATCTCAAGCACCTCAACCTCCAACACCTCAGCCTCTTTCCATTGGCCTTGGCTCCAGAATGTCAAAGCCAAGTTGGACATGCTGGTAAGAGTATCTGGGTGTTCTGTGCCAAGCACTCTTTTGCGGATGTCAAGTACCTCAGCCTCCAGCTCTTTGGCATCTCTCCATTGTCCTTGGTCCCAGAATATAGAAGCCAAGTTGGCCATGCTGGTGAGGGTGTCTGGGTGTTCAGTGCCAAGCAATCTTTTGCGGAAGTTAAGTACTTTAACCTCCAGCTCCTCAGCCTCACTCCATTGACCTTGGCTCCAGAATGTTAGAGACAAGTTGGACATGCTGGTGAGGGTATCTGGGTGTTCTGTGCCAAGCACTCTTCTACGGATATCAAGTACCTCAACTTCCAGCTCATTGGACTCTTTCCATTGACCTTGGCTCCAGAATATCAAAGCCAAGTTGGATGTGCTGGTGAGGGTGTCTGGGTGCTCTTTGCCAAGCACTCTTTTGCGGATTTCAAGTACCTCAGCCTCCAGATCCTTCGCCGCTCTCCATTGACCTTGGTTACAGAAAGTCAAAGCCAAGTTGGACATGCTGGTGAGGGTATCTGGGTGTTCCATGCCAAGCACACTTTTGCGCATACCAAGTACCTTGACCCCCAGCTCCTTGGCCTCTTTCCATCTACCTTGCTTGTAAAATATTGTGGCCAAGTTGGCCATGCTGGTGAGGGTGTCAGGGTGTTCTCTGCCAAGCTTGTTGGTGCATATTTCCCATGCCCAATGAAAGAGCTCTTCAGCTTTGGACCATATTCCACATTCTTTGAAACAATACCCAAGATTCAAGCAATCATTCTTGTCATATGTTGCCACACAATTGAAGGACATATAACCCTCACTGTTTGCTTGTATATGTGGGACAAGTTGTTGGAGAAATTGATGATTATTGGAAGTCAAATTCAATGAAACTGAACATGATAAGAATTTTGTAGCTTCTTCACATTTTCTTTGCTGCATGATGAATGGCAACCGGTCCTGAATCCATGAGTGCACCAGAGGATGTACTGAGTAATTGGCAGTATATGAGTCCAGTTTGATTAAAGAGAAGCCTAGCAAGACCCTAATGCCATGTTTGAAGTGCAATTGATCCCATTTTCCATTTCTGTCCACCTGCAGTAAGTCATGATTGCACAATATTGCAGGTCTCTCATTTTCATCCATCTTTATCCAATTGGTCCCAGCTGCTCTGAAGATCTCCATGCTGATATTGTCATGATGCAGATAGGCAAAAATCCCAAGTATTGCAATGGCTGTCTGTGCTTCATGAGGAGAGAAAGGTAATCCAGAAGGGTCTGTGGCCAATGATATAGATTCAATCTTCTGGAAAGACAACTCCCATGTCCCATAAACAGTTTGTTCATATTCACTGGCCTTCCCAAAGAACTTATCATCAAGCAGTGTCTTGCGGCACCTTGAGTACAACTGGAGGTAGTCATTGATGTTGCAGAGGCCCGATTCAATGGCTGCCCCTGCCTGGTCAACAGCCAGGGGTAAACAGTACAGTGTGTTGACAATGGCTTTGGCTGTAGCATGGAAAACAGTAGGGTCTGGGGTGTGATCAAGGCAGCTAGCCTTCAAAAGGAGAATGACAGCATCCTTTTCTTCCATCTGATGGATTTCCATAGAATTGAAGCCTGTTGACCGCCCAACAGATCGATTCCGACTAGTGATGAGAATGTTTCCTGAAGTCCCTGGCGGAATGAACCTGTGGATATGTTCCTCGGCATTGTCAAACACCAGGAGCCATTTGCCATCAAGGCGTGAGATCCATTGCAGAGCAGCCGCAACAGGGTCATCCGAGGTGGTTGTCTTTGGCCCAGCAAGATTCTTGAGAGCCAGAGAGATTGTTTCCGGTGTGGAGCCATCAATCCAAAAGATATGTGTAAACCTACATTCAAGGATATACTTGTGAGATTAAGGCTTCCCAGACAAAAGGCGCTGAAACTTACTGATCTGATGTTTCTGCTGCAAACTTGCGGCATAGTTGAGTTTTTCCCATGCCGCCCATCCCGTAGACCAGAAGTGAACGACGCGCGCAAGAGTCACCAGCCGTGCAGGGTTTAAAAAACTTCTTCAGCTCATTGAGCTCTGAACGTCGCCCTTGGAAGAGCGCGCTAGGGTTCGGCGCATTCTTGATGGGACCTTCCGGAGGATTTGGATGACCCGCAGCATTCTTGGAATCTGATTGTTCCAATGTGTCGGCAGCAATGGTAGCACCATGGTAGACGTGGGTGTGAACGCTCTGGTCAATGTTAATCTACGAGCATGTCAGTTCAGTCGTTAAGTGTCGCGAAATAGAGAGTATTCTTACCTGATCACGTCCTACAACGTTCAAGGAACCATTTACGATTGCCACGTCTTGAGCCTTGTCACAGCGCGACGAAGGAACGGACGACATGGATGATATCCGGGTGCTTAGCGGACAACTAGCTTGGGAGATGGAAGTAACGAATAAAGGAGGGGCAATGCTGCGTGGTTGCGAGCGATTTCGAGGCTATCACAGCCCAAAAATAACCGTCGGCAGTACAGGTCTCGATGACTGATTTACATACAGAGTTGACAACAGCTCGAATCCATTGATATTCGTGAAGGCTCAGCAAACACACAATAAAAATGTGAGTAAATCTGAATTGCCCCGTGATAATGAGCGTGCGGGACGGAAAGATGGTACGCCTAGGACTTACTACAAATTACGAATGTGTTCTTGCCGTGTGCGCAGCCACAGGCCCCGAATAAATTACTCGGCTTCTTCGAGTCGCCCTCATCCTGATTCCCGCGAATGCAATCCAGCTGGATATGAATTATAGCGAATATCTAAAGCCTGAAGTATGTATAAAGACGAGCAGCAAACTTGAAGAGGGGACAGCAGGTAAGCAAGGGTACAGTCCGTCGAAGACGCCGGATGAGGTATTCGCTTCTCTGGAAATATTGTTGATGAAAGGCTGCAAAAGATGAGCTCTGACCTAGAACGGCATTGATATGATAGTGTCAGCGTATCACGTCCCTTCGCTCGTTCACAAAACATGCCGCGCTGTAGGCCCTTATTAACAGAAAGACAGCAAAAAGGTAGGGAGATATTATTGAGATAGGTAGAGTACAAACTAGAACGGAAGCTTGGGTGGTTTGGTGGATCGAGAGGGCTTGAGAGGGTTCGGCCGCCTCTTCTTGTAGTACTACAGGGCAAAGAGCCATCAGCCTTCAATCTCCAAGAAAAGATAAGAGAACAGTAAGACATACATTTTTGTACCTCTCGACACGCGCCGCCATATCGCGCATGAGGATAGTATGCTTCTTGATCCTCTCCGCGCGCTTGCGCTCCCAAAGATGGCCCTTGAACATGCGCTTCCTCCCAGCATACAACCTCGTCCCCGACTGGACGCCCGCGTTCGTCTTGGGCTTGGCCTCGCCCGCCCAGATGACCTTGTCCCACTTGATCGCGGACCGCTTGATCGCAGCCCTCCTCGCCTGGCGGAACCGGATGTCCTCGATCTGCTGCTCCTTGGCTGAGATGGACGACTCGATTTCCTGAATTTGGGATTCGAGGGACGCTATGTCCTTGGCGCGCCGGTCTTGCTCGGCACGTTGTTTGGCGAGTTGGGCTTTGTCGATCTTGCCTCCGCCTTCGAATACGACGAGCTCGCCGAGGTCGTACTCTGAGACGACGGCTCTGAGCCGGTCTTTGAGTTCTGGGAGCTGCTCGCGGACAGTGGCTATATCCTTCTCGAGAGCCGCTATACGACGGGCAGGCGATAAACGCTTCTCTGCTGGCTTGGGCTTCTTTGAAGCAGACTGCTTGGCCTTCGCAGCTTGGGCAGCTAGCAGAGCAGTAGCAGCAGGCGACAGCGCATTCTGCACACGCTCTTCCCTTAATTTCGCAGCGAATGTCTTCGGACCAGGAGGCAGGGTGCTCAATGTCCCGCTGATTTTAGCCATCTTGACCAGCTCAGCCTGACGCCGCAGGGAATATTTCGGAGGACGCCAGTTCCCTGTCTTCGGGTTCTTCTTCGGTAAAAAGGGGTTTGGAAGCACGATGTTCTCTCCTAGCTTTGCCGGGGTGGCTGAGGGAGCAGGTTCAGGAAGAGCACCGAAGATGCGTAGGTGGCCCATGAGGTCGGCGAGCTCGCGCCTGCGAAAGCGCTTGATGGCCTGCATGGCTGCACCGTGAGAGGCCATGTTGGCGACTGGGTGCACCTCGCAATAATTCCAAAGGAGAAAAGGAGAGACACGAGCCGAGTTCAACGCGAATGTCAACGACGAGCTCGCGACTTTTTCGACGTTGTTTGGCTGCCGCGCCGAGTCCAAACTCGGAAATAGCGGGCCGCCTCTGTTCTTGTCCTGAACGACCACCGCGTATCTTTTCGCGTTCACCTGTATTCTAACAATCTTTCTATCAAAACGATTGAGAAGTCCTTACGTCCTGCTGTTTCTCTAATTTCTGACGCTGTTTTCAGTATCTCTTCTCGTGGGACCTGATTTGTATCATCTACATATCTCTCTTCGGTTCTCTGCAACTTTCTTTTGCTTTGCAATTACCATGTCTGCTCCCAACCTTACCAGCCACCTTCTTTCTCTCCATACCACGCCCTCCTACATCGACGCAACTCGACACACCTTCCTCACCCAAGCAGGCAATGGCAGCCTTCCTCTACCCCGTCTCGCTCTCTGGCTATCGCAAGATCGCATCTACGCCGCGCACGCCTACCCGCGCTTCATAGGCTCCCTCATCTCTCGAATCCCATTCCAAGAAATCGACCCAATATCCGGAACCAAAGAGCGTCAGAACCAAGCCATTCTCGAGGTACTCGTCAAGTGCTTGGACAACATCGTGCAAGAGGTCACTTTCTTTCGGGATACGGCCGAACAGTCCGGGTTAAACATGGAGGGCTGGATCGAGAGGAAGGGCACGAGGGACTATACGGCCGAGATGGCCAGAGTCGCGTCGTCGGCTCCTTTGGAAGACGGGCTCGTGTTCTTATGGGCGATGGAGAGGGTATGGAGCCTTCAGTCGTGTGATCTGGACTTTACATGACTTCCCAAAACCTAAGGTCTACTTCGATGCATGGTGCTACGTCAAGCACCTCCAGCAAGTCTTGCCAAAGGCACCCTCCGAAGAGTCCTGCGCGCCAGCCGTCCGGAGGTTCGCAGCGAACTGGAGCTCGCCCGAGTTTGAGGCCTTCGTCAACACTTTAACGGAACTTGTTGACAGTCTCGGGATCTCTCCTGGCTCAGATGCCTGGCTTAGGGCCGAAGCTATCTGGCACAGAGTGGTCGAGCTCGAAGTCAGTTTCTGGCCGGAAGACGGCGAGGAGCTTCATATGCGAAAGAAGGCTCTGTAATTCCTCGTCCTTGGACTCTACCTCTGGTAGTCCGATTTTCATGTATTCCTAACTCAAAAATGACATCGATCTCGTCCATACAGCATGCCACCGCTTGCAAGGTTTTTTACTCCTCATACATGGCCAATATACAGCGTGCTCCGACTCTCAGCCTCTATGACAGAATCCGAAGGACTCCCCGAGCTACTAAACTTGATAGTCGAAATAACCGTCCTCCCGCCCGTCGTCACCTCATACTCCTCAACACGATGCTTTGCAGACCGAATGATAATCAAATTGAACGCGCTGCCGACAACGGGAAGGTTCTGCCGTCAGAAAGTAAGCAAACTGCTTTGTGGCTTGTTCATGATTATCGTAGACTTACGATCCATCCCAGTATGACAATAGCCAGATTACTCGTCGTGAACCACACGATGAAATGCGGGATCGTGATCAGCAGATAAATAACCCCCGACTCAATGATAATTCGCATGATTTTCAAGACACGTATTTCGCCCGTGGACGATTTCGAGTCGACCTTGGATTGTGCCTTGCCGCGTCGCCAGAGCTTGTAGCCAATGATTCCTTCAGTTTGGGCGGATCAGCAATGAATAACCGATGTGGACCGTGGCGTCTGATAGCATGGCGGCTCACCAGTGGCGTAAATATTGACAACGATAGTGGTACCCCAGAACGGCGTCAAGATGGTCCCAGGTCCAACACTCATATTAACCGGCGTCCATGCGTCAAGGCCGTCCGTTTGCACCGTCTGGAGGTATAGCTGCAGGGCTGTACACACAACGCCGCCGATCCAGAAGACACAGGGGACGATGATCATGCGTATGGATTTCAGGCAGACCATCCAGCATCGGTATATCTGAGGAAGAACGTCAGATGGGTTGTGAAGAGGGCTCAGCCAATAACGTACTAGAAAGCCATCTGCAATGAGCACCGAGGTGTTGCTGACCATACACTGAACGAACAAAGAGCGGACCCTGTCAACCCCATCCGACGGACTTCAGGAGAAAGCAAACGACCCACCATAACAAGACTTGACCACGGCAGCCGACCCCCACTCTTCATTGGAATCCCTCTCTCTTCATCCCGCACATCCACGTACGTGCCCTCCGCCGCCAACGAAAGATGTATAGAAGAAAGGACGAAGATCGCCAACGTCCCGCCCAACATCGTTTTGTGGACCTTCTTCCGTAGGCGCCACCCATCGTCGGTAAACAGCAGCCAGCGAAGGCAGTAGAAGAGCGTGACGAGGTACACCCCCGTCGCGAGCGCCGCGAGAAACAGCGCGAGGACGCGGTCTGTGGCGGAGATGTTGGGCATCGCAATTTTCAATTAAAATCTTCAGATCTGAAGGCGAGAAGCGAGAGGCGGCGGCCTTACGTATCTCAGGCACCCAGCCTCTCGAATTCAATTGCCACTAACGGCGAGGAATGGGAAAAACAAGCAGAGGACAGTGACATGACCTTTTCCCGCCCTAGTTATACCCAGCAGAACGAGGCAGGACCTGAGAGCGTATCAGCGATTTCTTCGTGCTCGAAATAGCACCGCCACCTAAAGTATTGATGAGGCCTTTTCTTAGGCCTAGATAGCAAAGCCCAGCGATGCCGCTGGCTTGTCCAGCCCACCCCAACTCAATGGGCGGCGTGTATATATAGACCAGGAAGTCGTCGCACTCCTCCCAGAGAAAATCCGCCAGAATGTGGTATAGAACATGCACAAACCCAACTTCACGGATGCGTTTCAAGCGGCCTTCTATGATGGTCTAGCAACCAGCAACCAACGGGTTTTAGGGCTTTGATTTGTGTGGAGTGGAAAATCGTGAGGCTTATTTCGAGCCAGCCCAATTTTAATTTTTGCAGAAGAGGAAAAGAAAGAAAAGAGAGGGAGGCATCTGTCAGGAGCCGAGGGACGGTTGTCCGCTTATCCGTGTACACGTCTGTCCCACTTCCCGAGATGACAAGACTTCTGAATGATAAGATCAAGTCGCAGTCCGTTGATGTCGAATTTTCAGCCAATGCTATGGCTTTCTTTTCCTTCAAGGCTGCGGTTTACTAATGGCCACTGACTGGTCACTGAGGGGCACAGGATGGCAATAAAGACGTTATAGCCCCTATTTTGACGCGTATTTCAAACGATCGCAGGATTTGCTGGGGCTATCCCTTTGGGATAAAATATCCAAATAAGGACTTACGGGCATCACTCAAGGATCAGATGGCCAACCATCGCAGGTGTAGGATGAATTTATCCCAAAACGCTCATATAACTTCGGTACGTTTGTACTTTCTTGCCCAATTATTGCCTTACAGACGAATTTTAGTGCCCAAGTTGGAGGACTTCAAGTACTTTCACCGAGTGGCCTCAGCGGCGTATCCGCGCTATGATGTAATTCACTCCCAGACTTGCTCGTGGACCCTTGGCATATTTTTGCTGTAATCAACGGTATTTGTGATTCCTACAGAGGGCGTACTGCGTGCAGGTGGATCTGCGAATGAACTTGACGAGCAAGGCGTATTTCACAAAGCCAGAGAGCAACATGACGTCAAGGTCCAAAATTAGATTACCCCGCACTGCGGCAGTCCAGAATTGAGAGCTACCTTGCTGGTGGTATTGTTGAAACGGGTATAGATCAACAAAAGGCAACAAAATGGAGAACGAATCCATTCGAGCACCAAGCGCCGCTCGATGAGCGAAATATGCGTCATGCAGCCCCCACAATGCACAGGTTTGGTGCCCTCTCGAGTGTATAAAAGTTGACCGACTCCCGCCTTTGCATTCCATCAATTACAACATGCCTCTCTTATCCAAGAACCGAAACGATGTACGTCTGCTCTATCTCGCCTGAAATTTCAAAAGAGATTTCAAACTAACGCCTGCCGATAGAACACGACCACAGAGCCTGCCGCCATCGGTGGAGGCCGTCATCATCACCCCATCAACACCGGTAACACCACGGGCAACACCTTCGGTACTGGAGGTGGTCCTGGTGGAATGACCGGCGCTGGCTACGACACTAACTATCCTGCTGGTCAAGGCCAGAACTTTGGTACTGGCGCTACTGGAATGACCGGTGGCCAAGGCTTTGACGGAACTCATAACGTAGGTCCATTTCTATTCCACGGCTACACTGTACTCACGACGTTCTCGGTCAGTTTGGTCAAGGCCAATATACCCATGGAGCATCAGGACCCGGCGGCTACGACAATACCTATGGTGGAACCGGCACTGGTACCCATACCGCAGGTCCCAATGCCACTGGAATTCCTTCTTCCAACATGATAGATCGCGATGGTAATCATACCTCTGGCGGCGCCGGAACCAAGCTGAGCGGTAAGATAGAATCCGCAGTCGGTACTATGGTCGGCAGTAGTGCCCTCAAGAACAAGGGTCTGCAGAAGCAACAGTAAGTCTGGTGTATGCACCATCGCCGAAGCTTGCTTAACCAATGGCGACAGGGAAGCCAACGCTGCCAAGCTCCAGAGTAGCGAGCTCGCTGAGGCTGAACGCCTGGAGCGGGAAGCTATGATGCGTCGCGAACGAGCAGTTGCACATGGTGAGCATAGATGAGCTGACGGCCTCATGAATAATCTGACTGATTTATTTGGGTCGACTCGAGTAGGCGCTCATCCAGCTAATTCCCAGTTGGGCGCGGGTCATACCACGGCACCCGGAACCCAAGGGAATTACCAGTGATTTTCTGCATTGAGTCCTTGTACAATGCCGTTGTTTCGACTTCTATAGGATTGTATAATTAGTCTTCAATTTGTACAGTATAATATGATACATTCTTGGGACATTCCTTTGACCTCGGATTCAGTGCTACTTGGAAGGACGTAGGCTAAATGGCTCGCTTTAAAGCCCAGAAGGGAACACACTTCTTTCTATTCAAGTATTTCGCATTCAATGGTGACTACTAGGCGCTGGGATGAGCGTTCATATAAAGCAGTATGTGGAAGATCAAGCTTCAAGTGGTACTTTCAAGTCGATATGCCAACCCGAAAATTTTATAGGAAACAAATGACTAGATTGTCCTCATGGTATTACTCATGTGCTTATGACTCGTACAAGTAGTGAGCAAGAGAATGAAGGAAAAAATTGAACTCGAACACCCCGCCCAGCCTATAATCCCCTGCGCGTAGATGAGAAAACTGGGTGCATGTCCTTTGGCATTCCTCAGAGATTGAGGTTGATTGGGGTGCAGCCGACGTTGATCAAGCCATTCTGTAATGCCAAATACTTGTCAGAGCCGAGGACTGACTGAGATTGAGTGAGTACTTACGAAATTGTTGTTAGTGCAACAGACGGGTTGGGCAGAGCTATCGCGACCTATGTTAGCAAGATTTCATTGTAAATCAGATATGCGTAATCTTGCCAATCGTTGCCACCAGCGCCGATGACGGAGATGGGGTTGCAGTCGACTAGGAGAAGAAAATCCACCTTAGTAATTGTATTAGTGGCTTGGTTTGACCAGACTTACGACCAAGAATCGCAGTGATGGGGTCAACAGCAATGCCCAAAAGGCTCAAAAGGCTAGTCACACCGAGAGATTCGGCCTACAATCGTCACAGAGCAAAGTTTTTGGGTAAGGTCTATCTTTCCACCAATGAGCAATACATACGCTTCCGACGTTGTTGCAGCATTGGACAGGACCAGTGTTGCAGTTGTTGCTGGTCGACCCTCCATGGCCATGGTCATGATCGCCTCCACGACCGCCTCCACGCGGAAGCACGGTGGCATGGACCAAGAGAGGGACAGCGCAGAAGAGGAAGAAGAAGAGGGAGTAGAGACGAGCGAACATGGCACTTGCTGTTTGGTGCGAGTGGGTTTGAGAAAGGTCGAGTAGTTAGAACTGCGAGTTCGAACTGAGGAAGAATCGACAATCATGCAGCCTTTTATATTCTTTGCGACCTGTCGAGTGCCCAATTTGGTGATCAACAATAGCAGGAGAGCAAGCACAAAAGATCCCCCACGCAGGGCCCTTGACGGCATGACGAAGTATTGACTTCAGGCGAGACGACTACGAGTTCGCTCCGAGAAACGTTCTTTGCCGCGCTTTGGTGCCATTGCTTATCCTGTGACAGAATCCTGCGACCCTAGAAAGGTGATTTGAATGGATTTAGAACCAAATCTCGTTAGCACACATTGTGGATCGACGTATTGCGTCTGCCGTGCGATGCTCACCGCAGAGGACAGTAGAGTGCACACCGAACATCACTGAATGTCAAAGTAGCCTCTCAGTGATTGTTGGTCGGCTTTCGCTTCAAGTGAGATCGTCACCTCATTCATGAGGCAATACTTTACACCTTCAGAAATTGATGGCCTTCTGTCTTCGTTTCTGCGACAGCGGCAAGACCCAGAGAAGCACCGACTTTTCAAAAAGATCTGCAGTATTGAAGGAGAACTTCGGCAGCATGGCGCACCTTTTGAGAAGTTGTAGGTGAGATACAACGAGGTGGGCTCCACAGACAATACAAACCTTCGACACTAGTCGCGAAAGGGAAATTCAAAATCATTCCGATGTTCTTGGGAAAACTCCCAGGCGCCCTTCGTCCGACTCGGAGACTAAACCCTCCAGTCAAATAGGTTGTTTGGCTTCCTGGCACCGCTTCCTGATCCATGTGCGGATTTGGTTGAAGCCTTCAAGCATACCAAACCAATATGGAAGCCATGACCGGATCGAACTCTTAAACTTGCCTTTGAAATGGGGCTCGTCTGCTATAGGCTTCGAGGGGGAGATAATCGGTCAGTTATCTTTACCACTTCCTTTCGAGAATCTGCATGAGGTTGGATTCGGAGCTCAAAAAGCGTAATTGGTGGCCGGCCGCCCTGGTATGGCCATTCGCCATTCAGAAGAAACTGCAATTACTACCCAGAAGGCCGCATTTCTATCATCATAGTCAAACAATTTAGGGGTATGACTTGCCTATGTAAATTATGATATCATTCGTACGACACAGCGTTTGAGTACGGGTACTACATGAGGCTTAGAAGCGGAACGAGGTGTCGATGTTGACATGATGACCGGCAATTAAGTCGTTTATTCAAATAGTCATCAGGCAGGGCCTATCACGTCGATTTGCATCGGTCGACGCTCAGAGTGGCAGGATTACCCCACCAAGTCGGGAACGCGACTGCATTGCCGCTAGCACCGAAAACAGCGAATGAAAGCACAAAGAGGATGACCTGGCTACCGCCATCAAGAGCAGCAGACATTAAGTAGTTGTACTGAAGGGGTTTAAGTTATGTTGTCAACAGCACAAACAGCCAAAAGGGCCCACCTTCACAAACCAACGCGGCCGCCTGGTCCTCAACCACCACTGAGAGAATACGCCAATGACAAGGCACGACCACCACTGACCGTTGACCGAATACGGCAAGCTTAAAATGGGACGTCATAAAGAGCAGTCTACCATCACATGGAGCTAGACTCACAAGCCAATGTAGAGCGTGATGATAGGGACGTTGACATATTTCATGGCCCTGGCAAGACGTGAATCTGGGTCTGACCATCTCCAAATGAGCCAGAAAGGTAGGGGCACAAAGAGTCCGATCAGCCTTGTCAAGTGAGTATGCCTTGCTAGTATGAGGACCTTGCAAAGCCAAAACTCACATTGCAAACGGGATGATCCAATATCCCGCAGGTTGACCAATCGAGAACAGTTCTTTCCCCAGAGCACCCATCGCAACTGATGCAGAGTTGTATTGTTGTACAATCCAGCCACTCCACTAGCAGAATATAATAAGATCAGGCGCGACGTTCCAATGCTTTCGACTTACAACTCGGGTCCCGATGGGATCTTTCAAGACCTCCCTATTGTTGGCAACGATGACTCTCATCACTGCCAAGAATATTGAAAGGTGCTATGATACATGACCTAACAGCCACTTACTCGTATAATTGAATATGGAGCCGATGATCGATCCTGCCTTTGAACAAGATTATAGATGCCGCACATGTCAAAGGGTTATCATCATACCATTTGCGCGAAAAATGTCATCCTTGGCGGAACCTTGGTGTATTGCCCTAATTTCAGGTCTATTCATTTCGTCAGATTTTATGGCCAACTTTGACATGTGTGAAGCATGCACCTTGGAGCAGATATAGAGTCTGGAAGGACGTGCTGTTTCCAAACAAGTTCGCATACATGACCGGACTTCCTTTACTTTGAGAAGAGATTTGAAGGTGGGAAAACTGTGGACTGACATGGGTTTTCCTGGATGTAGGAAAGCAGCAATAATCTGGATGGCATATCTAATAGAGATACTGAAGCCTAAAGCGACGTACTGCCAGTGAGTGGGCAGGTTTAGAAGAGCATTGATTTGCGTACCGGTTGTAGCGGCAACTAAGCTTCATGAGATTATGAATAACGCAAGGGGTTTAACGTCTTACTGAAGCCCAAAACCACAGCGATGAGAGCGCTCAGAACTTGATTGAAAGGCTTCTCAGATTTTGATACGGATGGTGCTCAAGCAAGACTCGCCTGTGAAGAATATTATGCTCCAGGCAGGAATCAGGACGGTGCCATGAGGTCCCGCATAACTGCATCCAATGCCGACTGCCAAAGACACGAAGAATAAAAGACCATACGCCCATTGAGGTACCTCAGCTGGTGCCACCGCGTCATCAATAAATGCCTTGTCTGAATGCACTTGCGCTTACGATATTTCTGCATCTCTGTTGTGTTGTAGGCACCAGAAAAACATGATGACGTGGAGCTTTATTAGTGGCAGCGGAAAGGCATACCTTTATAGTGAGGGTCGTCAATATCAGCATGACCGCGTTTCAGGAAGCGCAGGCCGCCAAAGGCTGTAGAATGCTTAGCAAAGTAGTGCTAGCATCTGGATGCAAGGCTCACCAGCTTTGAGTTCCGGCCAATGCCAAATGACGATATAGGTAAATGCCGAACCAAGAGACAAATTGTAGAAAAGCTGAGATAGTGCATAGGTCGTCGTGTACCGGGGCAGACCGACAGTAGCCAATGCATCCGGATCTAGTTTAAAGTCGGGGCCAATCACAGCTGTCTGGTTGTAGCTATTGCCATCCGAACCAAAGAGAGCTGTGGACATAAATGCCAAATCCCTTCCATTGAAGACGTTCAAATAATATCCTCCAGTCAAAAACAGGTATCCCAAAGCCATCCCGACTATAATTAGTCAGCTCGAGAGTAGTCGAAAAAAAGTCATCCTGCTCACTGAAGGAGTTGATTTCTGGTGAGATAACCAGTCAATCGTTGGTCAAATGAGAGGTGTCATGAATGCACGCACGGGTTTGAAGGGGCCAGACCAAAGGAGTGCCTTGAGAGATTAGGGTCCAAGATGTGCTGAAAGAAAGGAGGCCAATGCCTTCATTGCTCGACCCAGCTCCGAAAAGATTGCGGACGAAATCGTGACGACCGTTATCGACCAAACAGACGACAGAAATGGCAGTCAACAACGGGAATGCATATTGAGGGATCCATTCCCAGAAGAAGATCGCTGCGAACTGCAGGAGTGATAATCAGTCATCTGGGAAAGTACAAGCAGAGTATACGTAGATGGGTATACGTACAACGACCCAGAAGAATCTACGCTTCTTGGCATTCAAAGCACCCCTGAAATGTAGGCTCTGTAACAAATTCACCACAGAAATATATCCAGGGTAAAATGCGCTGCAAGTTCACCTTTCAGTATTTATGATAGACTATTGTAGGTAGCACATACTATGTGGGATAAACCAGCAAGGTTCTCACTGCGGTGTTCTTCAGGGAGACAAATGAAAGCCGCAACATCACGACTTACACAATCCAGCCATGCCATAACCTGTTCAAGAGGGCACATGATCAATGGATTCTGAGGCAAAGGTTACCGACATACCAAGCATCTGGGTCGCGAAAATAGAGAAAACAGCTGCAGCTGAATTGAGTCTTATGTCGTAGAAAAGATCTTCAGCACGAATTGTTAGTCACAACATAGAAGAGTTGTCAAGATTTCTTACCAAGAGCGGCAATGATTTCCATGGCGGTCGCCACGCTGGATGCAGTTGAAGACATGATTACAATCACCGTATGCTCTCTGATGGTGAGATCAGGACGCGAATATTCGTCGAACAGCAGCGGACTTACTTTATATTGAAGGGACCGGGATTGATATATTGCCAGAGCCCATGACGTGGCAGCGCTTGCAAGAATTGAGCTATGGAAGTCCTCTCCAAAATTTACTTGTCTGACACACCTGCCATGCCTATCCCAAGTATGTATGCTATGATCAAGCAGAACAACTGAGAAACACTGGCATTCTGCGGCTTGAATGTGTAGATTGTTCCGAGCACCTAGATCAACATGTTCAAGACCGCACTGACAGTCAATCTGGTATACTTACCGAAGAGAACGCGCTTAGGCCGACACCCAGGAACAAAGCACGGAAGGTTAACACGGGCAATTCAGGATCATCGCGGGTCGAGATGACCTGGCGGATGATGTTGAATAGCATCCTTGCCTTCCGGAATAGATAGGCAGACTCACTTGAATTGCTACGGCTTCAGGCTTCTCCAAGTCCTTTTCGTTGACAAAGTCCTGCGAGGAACTATCCAAAGAGTCGTCGAAGAGCCTTTCATCCTTGAGAGACTCAGCGATGACGGAAGCTTCCTTGAGGTCCTCCTTTTCCGAAAGGATCGCCATGATAGTGTAAAGAAGCAGACAGTGTTCTTTCACTTGTCGTCAGTCCTTTAATACGAGCTGGGACGTGCCCAGCCCGTCTTATGGCCGATAATCAAATTCAATCCACGAAGGGGGCATCGTCTTCCCTTGCGCCTGCATGTCATATCACGGCTAAAGAGGAGCAAGAAGGCCTTTGAGCTATGAGAAGAAGATAAGAGATAACAAAATTGTACCATGAATTACCGACTCGGGAAAATCTATGGACATGGCTAATTAGCAGCATGTGCCACATTGCTGCGTGGACGCTTCAGCACTTATTTAGAAGACAACTCCTCTGTATCCTCACTTCAAGAAAGATTGACGTCCCAATAGGCCGATACTGAATTCTTAGTCTCCACTCCCATGGGCAGGTGTAGTCGTGTGATCTGTAGGGCCTTGGAACCTCAGTGTCACTATTCATCGTTAATCAAGTCAATGTTGGGTCCCAGAATCTTGTGAGCACAGTACGCAGTGTAGGCGACACTATCTGGAGACCTCGCTCAGATATTTGGCATCTAAATGTCGATTCAGCACTGATTATCACATTCTGCAGATAGAGATACATACTACCTTTCTGTGTGCTTTTGTGCCAGTCAGGCGGATATGTAAGTCAGGAATATATATCGGCGAGTAAAATATGTCAAAAAGTGAAAAAAGAAGTTGACAAGGAAAAACGACGCAAAAACGGTGAATTTGAGAGTACTTATGGAGGTCAACAAGTCCCAGCAGATTTCAGAGGCCTCGAATCTGACCTTCTATGAACTCATAGCCAAGTGTGAATGTCACCTGCTGAGCTGAATAGCCGAAAACTAGCAGGGAAGCTTCCCGTAAAATCCTTACGCCACACCAGATGACGAATGGGCAGATTCCCAAACTCTCGAAAGAGGGACTCAAAGAGTTCATAGTCGCGGTGGCACGTTAATGGTACTAGGAACGAATCAAGGGGGGGGATGAGTCAGCAAGGCAATCGGAGGACTCGGGACTGTGGGAAATCTTGCGACGCGTCTATAGCACTCAACAGCCAACGACTCCCCTGCAGAGGCTCGTTAGAATTTGCTCATCCAAGGACCCAAATTTATCTGCAACTGGAGAAGCGCTACTTATGATTCGTTTCGCCCTCTCATCAGATTTTAGGCATGGGACCTCGACCAGATGACTTTCATTCTCAACTTTGCTTTTCTTGGACATTCTACTTGGGGACAAGACTCAACGTCGTCCATGGTTTTATGGCGCACGTTTGGACGCGATATGATGGGAGGCCACCAGAATGAAGACCTTTACATCACATATGCTCGCCTCTCATCATCAGTCCGTTTCTGGCGGCTCAAGATGCGCTCCAACGCACATCTAGTAGCTTCGTCATGCAAGGCCGCCTTGTCTTGTACTGCACATATCTCAATTATCTCACAACGCCAGCTTTGCGGTCCTTCACGCCGCTGTGCCCCGCCCTCTTGATATTGCACTGATTTTTGTCTCAGACAACGTCAATCGCGGGCTGAGCCGTTGTACGTGAGTTGTGACTGAAATGCCGCACTGAATTGCACATGCCCTGTCCTTGATCCTCAGCGGCTTCGCGCTATACTTGTCGCGCTCCTTCTACTCATTCTGAGGAACCATCAGATTTATCTTCTGGATCGTTGACCAAGATTTCGCAACCCTTCGACTTGGGACGTCGCCTAATCTGATAGCTCCGTTTTGCAGGGTCAGAACGCGTATAAAAATGCCTCTGGTTGGATATCACATATCCAAGACACTTTGCCTTGTCTTCTGAAGTCTACTGCTCCATCCTACGAAGATAACAATGTTTGCATTCACCACGCTTCTTTCCCTGGCAGCTACTGCACCACTTCTGTCCGTGTTGGGACTCGCTGTAAAGCGTTCCCCTGACATCTGTAGTCTTAGCAAGGCCGCCCAAGCTTTTCCGAATCTGCCTACGCCCCTCGTTCCCCCCTCGTTCCCCCTGTCTTGGGTTGGCGTCGCTATCGGTACTCAGAACTATACCTGCAGCAGCACTAGTACCTACACGTATGTATACACATGTTGAATCTTCTGCCAGGGGATTCACGTACAAATTTCCAGTAACGTTGGTGCTCTTGCTGAGTTGTTTGACATCTCTTGCCTGGCCGGCACCTTTTTGTTTGAGTCCATCCAGGACACTGCCATCGCAGCTTGGGAGGCCGCTCCTCCATCCCTATCTATATCGGAGGTCATTTCCCAGTTGCACGCCACTTCCAATCCCATCATTCTCGGTTAGTCCCCGCTTGATCACTCCTTTTACCACTCAGAGACTAACAATTCGAACTATTTTCTAGGCCAGCACTACTATGTGACCAACCCCATCACTGGTACTGGCATCAATCCGAAGTGGGACTTCACCTCCCAAGGAATCGATGCCGGCAAGCCCGACGCTTTTGTCGTCGCTGCCAAAGTCAACGATGGTCTTGCGCCCACTGGGAGCAAGGACATCGACTGGGTCCAGCTCGGCAACATCCAAGGCTCTCTTGCCAAGCAGGTATACCGCACTGACACTCGTCTTGGTCAGCCCCCTGCCTCTTGCGCCCCCGGGTCCCCTGAAATTGTGGTCAAATATGCTGCTAAATATTGTACGTGTCGCAATCCGTTTGGGTACAGACAGTACTGACTGCACATCGCAGGGGGTTTTGGAGCCTCGGTCTAAGGGATCTCAAGTCTAGCAAGCGCTCTAGCCAATGTACCGATATCCATATCATTGTACTCCTGTCAGTAAATATGTACTGCCTGAGTTTGGCACCCGTTGGGTCATTTTGAAATACAAATATCTTGCATGCCGAATTTCACTGTTCAGGGTCCTTTCATCAGCCTCGAAATCCAGAAGGTCGGAACAAGGTTGGCCAGGGAGATCTCTGTCCACCTGTCCAGTCCTTGATGGTTAGCTATCCATTGAGGATACAATCCGTCATCCTCTGGGCAACACGGTGACTGAATCGAGTACATGGATTACTAAATAGAACACGGAAAGGATCTCTTGTCATAAGAAGCATCCATATTCAGTTGGCAGCAGTTGTGAATCAAGATGATCAAACATCTGGGTGGGGACAGAACGTCAATATCGGAGGCATGCATGAGCTGTGACTCGTGCGAGGTGTCAAAAATATCCCTGCTAAAGTAAAAAGAATGATCAAACTCGACCATCGTAGACTTGCGCAGAAAATAGAGTCGAGTCAAGGTCAAGCACATTCTTCGAAGAACCAAAATTATGCCAACTTCCCATCCAGTCCTTGTCCCACTAGCTCGTCCACCCAGCGCTTGAATTAAATGCACCATGGTCCATGTTGCCTTGTCCATAGAAAAAAGGCTGGATAATTTCGAGATCTTTGTCCGGCCTTTAGCAAGCAGGGATCTGGCGCCATTGGTGGAACGGACGTGACTCTCGCCGAGTTGGTAGGAAAAAGCATTGGAAGGTAAAGGTGTGTTGAGAGGTGAGAAGGCGGGAACGTGGTTGAAAACATTCGGAGGCGATCTGCATAGTAAATGAGCAACATGAGCCAAGAAAATGTCGCAAACAACGTACGCACTTGGAAAGAATCTTCCGCTTTTCAACGACGATTGTCATCCCTTCAATAAAATATTAGAAGTAGGGGCTCTGCGCCGTAACAACAAAAACAAATCTATTACAGTGGCATTAATTCTTCGAAGGTCGGCAACCTTCATACTGGAATCAATATTGGCAGACTTACTCAGGCGAAAAATGTGGACATGTTGAATTACTCGAGTAGATGTGCAACAATGTTGCGTGGATGCTTCAGCACCTAAGTGTTGAGAGACAAAGGATCGACGCATCAGTACGCCGATGGTGAACCATTGGACCCCGGTCCCATGGGCAACCGTGGTAGTGTGTTCTGTATCGCCTTGAGGTCAAAAGCCACTGTTCAACTATGGTTGATCAAAAGACAAGTCCGAGTTCCAGAGTCTTCTGAGCATCATCCAATGACAGTAATTATTTTAACGCCTTGCTCAAGCATTTGGCACCTGAAAGCAGATTCGGCATTGGTTATCACGGTCTGCAGATAGCAAGATATCACAACTTTCTGTGAGACCTTCGACATTCCCCGGACAATGAGAGAACGCAATTGACACGCGGAGGCTGTGAATTTCACCTATAGAAAGTCGACGAGTCCCTTAGTCCTAACCACTCTCAGACACCTCGACTGACGTTCTATAAATTCTTCGCCCAGTGTCAATGTCATCTGTTGAATTGGACCGCCGAGAAACAGCATTGAGGCTTTCCCATGAAAATTTGACATCCCACTGGCTGAAAAGCGGGTGGATCCGCAAAACGCTCGAAACAGAGATTCATAGTCTTCATTACAGGCAGTGGTAACAATGAAAGACCAGCCTGAGCTATAACTACGGCGGTCGAATGCATCAAAGGGTCACCGGTCAGGATTTGCTTCGACTGTGTGATCGGGGAAGAAGAGGAAAGACTGTGGGAGTTTTCACAACGCGTCTACAGCTGTCAACAATCAACGACTCTTTCGTCTCCAGGGGCTCTTTAGACTTTGCTGATTCATGGACCCACTTTCTCTGCAACTGGACAAGCGCTACTGATACATACTTCGACTCTTCAACCTCACATGAAATTTGAGACATGAGACATCGACCTGATGACTTTCATTCTCGACCTTGCTTTTCTTGACGTTTTACTTGGGAATGACGGTCAACTTCGGCATAGGCTTTGCACATGGTCGGACTCAGTATTGTGAGGCCAGCAGAGCGAAGACATTCGCATCACATATCGTAGAAGCTCCCAACCTATCATGATTCCTCGACCGTTTCTCATCAGTTTGATCTCGGATTTCGCTTCTGGCAATATCAAGACAATTCAATTGCTTTTCAAGGCTGGATAAGCGTTCAGATGCGCTGTAATGCACATCTTTTGCAGGGCTGCCTCATCTTGTACTGTGTTTGCAACAGCGGTCCCGCAACGGCATCTTCGTAGTCCTTCACATCGCTGCGCTCCACCATCGTGATATTACCCACATTTTGTCTCCAAACAACATCAATCTCGGAGCTATTGTACGTGAAATCCTGACAAGCAACAGCCATGTAGATGCTGCATTGACTTTACATCTACTTCATCAATTCGGCTTTATGCTATACTTGTCGCGCCCATTTCACTCATTCTGATGAACCATCAGCAATATTTCGTGAATCGTTGACCGAAATTTCGCAGGTCTCTCTTTGGACGTCGCCTAACTTTCTGAGAATCAACAGCTCCACCGTGCAGGGTCAGGGACGCGTATAAAAGGGACTCGGTCTGACTATGCAAAATCCCAAGACGCCTCGTCTTTCGAAGTCTATTGCTTCGTCCTTTCCTTTCCTTTCACCACGCCTCAAAAACTCCTAGGATGTTCGCTTTCTCCACTCTCCTTTCCCTGGCTGCTACTGTGCCACTTCTATCCGTGTCCGGGCTCGCTGTAAAGCGTTCCCCTGACGTCTGCAGTCTTAGCAAAGCCTCTCAATCTTTGCCGAACATGCCTACACCCCTCGTTGCCCCGTCGTCCCCTCTCTCCTGGGTCGGCGTCGCTATTGGTACCCAAAACTACACCTGCGGCAGCACCGGCACATACACGTAAGTCATTAAAAGGCGTCTTGAATTTCCTGCAATTGTGCTGAAATTTAAATTTTCAGTAACGTCGGTGCCCTTGCTGAGTTGTTTGACATCTCTTGCCTGGCTGGCACCTTCTTCTTTGAGTCCATTCAGGACATCGCCATTGCAGCATGGGAGGCAGCCCCTCCATCCTTACCTGCTTCGGAGGTCATCTCCAAGCTGCATGGTACTTCCACGCCTGTCATCCTCGGTAGGTTCTCTTCTCATAACGACACATACGTCTAGAAGCTAATAATCTGATCAATTTCTAGGCCAGCACTACTATGTGACCAACCCTATCACAGGAACAGGTATCAACCCCAAGTGGGACTTTACCTCGCAGGGCGCTGATGCTGGCAAGCCTGACGCTTTCGTTGTCGCTGCCAAAGTCAACGATGGTCTTGCACCCACTGGGAGCAAGGACATCGACTGGGTCCAGCTCGGCAACATCCAAGGCTCTCTCGCCAAGCAGGTATACCGCACTGACACTCGTCTTGGTCAGCCCCCTTCCTCTTGCACCCCCGGGTCCCCTGAAATCGTGGTCAAATATGCTGCTAAATATTGTACGTGTTTGCATTCATCTGGGCAAGATCCCTTCTGACCACATGCCATAGGGGGCTTCGGAGCATCAGTCTAAGCAGTCTCCACTCATTCCGCTGTGTCGACTATAGCATAGTACCGCTATTAATTTTCCAATAAACATATTTAACACACTCAACTGATTTCGGGCCGTTGAAAGATATGATTGTTGATTGGTCACTCCTTTTCTGAGCACGTAGATCCTCGTCTACATACATGTCCAGTCCTTGATGGTAAGCTATTCATGGAGGATGCAATCTGTCGCTCCCTGGTAGCAACGTGACTGAACCGAGTGCATGAATTACTAAATACTACAGAAAGGATCTTGCAATAAGTAACCTCCATATCCAACTGGCAGCAGTGGTGAATCGACATAAGCAAACAGCTGAACAGGAGAAATACATAAATAGCGTAGGCATGCATTCCGCTGCGAGGCGTAAAGATATCGAGATATCACTATGAAGTGAAAAGGGTGTCAACAGCGACCAAACGCAGCCACAATACATTTTCAAAGTCAAATGGAGTTGAGTCAAGGTTATACATATCCATTTCAGAGAACCAAAATTATGCTGACTTCCCATCCATTCCCTGTTCCACCAGCTCGCCCACCCAGCGCTCGAACGCGTCCTGATCCATGTTACCTTGCTCATCAAAGAAAAAGCTGTACGATTTTGAGGCCTTCGTCCGGCCTTTGGCGAGGAGAGATTTGCCGCCGTTGGTGGAACGGACGTATGTCACACCGAGTTGGTAGGAAGGTGCGTTGGAAGGTGAAGGAGATGTTGAGAAGTGGGAAGGGGATATCGTGGTTGAAGTGATGTGGATACGCTCGGTGATGATCTGCACATGCAAATGAACAACATGAGGGAAGGCAATATGGCAAACAACATACGCGCTTGGAAAGAGTCTTCCGCTTTCCAACGAAGATTGTACTTCCTTCAATGAAGTAGGCATAGAGGGTTTGTGCCGCGGTTAGCAGAATGTATCTATCACAGGGGTGTTAAGATTGTCCAAGAACTGGGAACAAACTCCACGACGAACATTACAAGCCCTATGGTGACCACGGGCTTAGATTTCTCGAAGTCGACTTTGTACCCGTAGAAGGCTGTCCCAGCGGCAACAAATACGCTAAGCCATCCCAAAGCAAGACGCACATCTGTGTGCAGATGGATTTGTTTGAAAAGTTCTGGTCGTGATAGATACTAGAAAGTGGCAGAGTTCGGTCAGCATTCGTGCACTTTGAGCCCGCGAGATACAGTGAAAGCAGACAGTGCAGGCACGAATTTGGGCTCGACTGGGTAGAGTTAACTGTTAGAGGGGTACTCACGCGCTTTACAGCGTCATCACAAGCATTCTTCAACTCCGTAGAGTTCGCATTGTTTACTTTGATAGCATCTCGGTCAACGACAGTCGTTACAGATAATGGCCCTGGAGGGCGCTCAGATTCAGGAGACGGCGGTGATCTTGTGCGACTAGGACTGGGTGTCCGTCGGGTCCTCGGTGAGCTGTTGACCTCGAGACTGGGCGTCTTTTTTGAGCGAGCCATTGTAGGCTTCAGTGTATTAGAAAAATTGGCGTAAAAAAGGGTATTACGAGGAGAAGATGATGGTCATGAACAATGGCAGTCCCTCGACAATGCTCGAGACTCAGCGTCTGACTTTCGCGACGTGTCGCTCTGCTCCGCCACGTGATATTCTCACGCTTTTGATTGGCATCAACACACAGTGTCACGGTGACGTTAACAAAAATTCGTGCATCTCTAGCTCTGGAAACAATTTCAAGAGAAAGTCGTCTCCCTCTGTGGCAGAAAGGCGCGGCGAATGACCCTCTCACATTTCTTTAAACTGAAGCAAGTTTTCAGAATTTTCGAGCTGCACTTTCGGATCGGCCAGCAAACCGATTTACTTGGACCCACATCGACCCCTCTACCTTGTTGCAATACCCTCCCTTCCTATAGCGAGCAGGTCCTCTGAAGCCAAGCACAGGAGTTGGAAGACTCATATGAGTCTCTTGTACATCTGACGCCATTACAACTCCTGACGAAATAATTACCTTGGACACTACCTGCCAACAGAGCTCCCACATATGCCCTGGTCATTACGTGCGATCCACGGCCCTTGCGGCGTTCAGGCTCGCTGGCTTTGTCTCCTATTACTCGTATATAACCTGGTCACGGCGAGAAACGCCTGTGCACCTATTGCTACTCTACAATGTAGGAAGGCAAGAGGATGACGAAGTCAACTGGCTCTGAGAGTGCCGTCATTCGAGGCACCAACGTTTTTGGAAGACACACCTCATAACCTCTCTGGAGAAGGAGTTCAACATCGTGGTGCACGCGGCGAGCAACTACAAGCCCGTCGGATCATGGTACTCTCGCACTTCCGGTGATAAGGCAAAAGCCCACTCCGCCTCACCCGACTCAGCTTGCGAGGACGCGTGACGTCTTCTCTTGATGCCATGCCATCTCCTGCACGGTGCGGCACCAATTTCGGGTGTCATAGAGGAAAAAATTTTGTTGACTTCTTAGAGCCTTAGGCCATGTTTCTGTTCACTTGGCCAAGGACCTCGGGAATATGTTAGTCATGCGCAATTGGCTCATGTGTTTTTTCCGGTCTTTCTCTTGTCGGGAGGTTCTGCCATATAACCAGATACTCCTGGTACCCTTGGTAGTTGACGATGTCCTGTTGCTGAGGGCGTCTATTTTTTTGACTGTCCATGCTGTCTTATTTGACGGCAATTCCCTGCCAGCTCATTTGTATCAAAAAGGATAGATTTACCAGGGCAGCACCCAACTAGTTCTTTCTCGCGTCTCGACAATCATTGACAGAAATCACCAAGGAAGACGTGGATGGGATGCCTTGTTCTTCGCTTGCTATGCGGCCAGGTCAACTTCTCTCCAATACCTCCAATACTTATCCGACAGTCGGTTTGTACTCGCAGATGGTATCAACTTAACCCTGTCAACTGTGGCAAAGCGTCGCCTCGACAGCATGTTAATCTGGTGATGAGCACAATCAGATTTGTCTAGAGCCTTGTATTTCATGCCTCTGACTTTTGAAAGGTGGACGTATACCGAACACATATCCCGATTTGTCGGAGAAATGCCACGACAGCCATTTGCCATTTCTCACCCATGGCGCTTCATCTGCCGAAGACGTCACTTCTTCAACGTGGTTGGCGTCTGCTTTCGTCTCACGTCCTTTCACGATTGCCTATACTTGGCTTTATTTTGCTGAGGTAAGAAACGATCTTCACGGTTGAACGTGAGTTCATGTTAACCTCTTTGCTCAGCGGTAATCACCTTTGGCGGTGGCCTTGCGGATCTCCACCGACGTTCTCAACCCTGGTTTTCCTGTGCTCGGGCGCTCCGGAAGGAACTCTTCCCAATCCGGGCACATTCTGCACACAGATTCGTCAGAAATATCTTCTCTACTGGGGTCATTTGCAATATGATGAGTTCATTCAATTCACCGATGTGAATAATGGCACTCGATGTCTTTTGTCTCGTCTCTTTGATGGGCGACTTGCAGATGATGATTCTAAAACGTGTTCACATATACAGCCTCGTGGATTATGCCACTCGCGCAATGGTTCACTGCCTTCTGACCTCCTTAAGCTGTTTCTATGAACTTTTCAACGACTGAAGCTCAGAAAAGACAATCGACGCAAAAAGATTGAAGATAGTGCTACTCCGATTACACTGGATCACTGGATATGGCATATGTTGTCTTTATCTCAACCCAGGGCTTCTCAGTAACCGCATTGTTTATTTTTCTGCTCCAATTCCCCCTCCTCACGCTGGAATATCACTTCTCACAGGCTGTGCACCAGAGGAAAAAATCAGCTGAGGTTGATCATATCTGATCAAAACAACTTGGCGCGCTGAATGCATTCTCATCCGTCGATATTTCGATATCTCGTGTCCTGCGTTGATCTTCGGACGGTTGCCACCAACAGGGAAACTAAATCAAGGCCTCTTTCTCGTTCCGTCGACAAGACATATCAGATGGGCCTACAACGGAGATGATTGCCTCAATCAAGAAGTCGAATTCAAGAGATGCCATGCACACACTGCACAGAGCTTCGCGGCATCCTGCAGTGATCAAGCAATCCAAACGCTTTCTAAAATTAACGGGGCCTTGTTATCTATAGATCTGACCAATATCTCGCCTATCGGTTTACAGTGAAGAGCATCCATCCGATGCCCGATCCACAAGCAGGACCAGAGGTCTTTCGGACTGCTATATGGGTCGACGAAAATCCCTGGTTCTGTGCTGCACGCGCTAAATTAAAAGTGATATGTAGCAGGGCCTCGGATTTGTTGGGTGGTTTTCATATCGATTTTTCCGAGTCACTGGTTCTCCGATATGGCTATGCAAGAGATCTGAAGAATGCTGCTTTTTGAGTCAAGACACGATGACAATTCTAGTGCTTTCTCGGCTCTCGGAGTCGTTTGGCAGGCTGACCCAACTCTCCTGTTTAGACGACAGGGTCGCGTGGGGTAGTTTCCTTGAATAGAAGAACGTTTACATTAAAGATGGCACGATGATGAGATCTCTTCTCCGAGTCAGGGTCCTATTGAGTCCGCTTGGACTTCAAGGACCACGGCTGCTTCTCTTTTCTTAACAATAAGGCGCTTCAGCGCTTTCCTTCCTCTGCTTTCTTCCTCTCGCGCGTCTCTTCTATTACTAGCCAGTTTGGAGGTTCTCTTCTTCTCACTTAGCCTGTCTGAAGCGTCTTTCACGACGGACGTTGAATTTCCCGCAATTTCGGTAAGCAAGATTCATGCTATCCGTATGTGAGGCTCGCCGGTCTGACACACGGGCACCTTTGCAGACTCATTGAGCACATACCTGCACACCAAGCAACACCTACCAACGGATGGAAGGTCATCTTCATAAGCTCTCCTCGATCGATCTCGAACAACACTACTACAAGGCCTTACCGGAATCCAAACGATGTCAGGCACGGGTTTCCCAAACTGTGCCCTGCAAATTCTCGCCAGACACCCTCCTAGATCGTGTCTTATATCTCTCATCTGCCGATGATGAATTCTGTATTGGAGAATCAGTGCATGAACGCGCCAAGATGGCGAGAGCAACGGCCCAGGTGTGTCGGCGTTGGAGACAACGGGCTCTCAACACTCCAAGTATCTGGCTTGGACCGGTGTTGTCGTGGTACTCTCATCCTGCCTGGCTCAGCATAGTTCTTGAGCGTTCGAATCCCCTGCCTTTCCCTGCCTTTATTCCTTACGAGGCTCTGGAACGCTATCCAGCAGATACCCTTCTCGTCATTCTGAAGCACCTTCCCCGGATACAACATCTTGATATGACCGTCGGCTTTAGGTTGTGGCAGATGGTCATAGAATCCAAATACTTGGAACAGCAGGCACCTTGTCTACAGACATTCAATCTCAGCATAGCTGATGGGTCTGAGCGAAGGAAAATATCTATTCCGGAGCAGGAAAATTTGTTCGGTGGATGGGCACCTCTCCTACGCCAGTTTCGGGTGGAGCACTGTCCGATAAACCTTGCTCGAAAGATGTATTCGGGTCTTCAAGGTTTATACCTCGACGTGCTTCACCTCATTCCACCTGTTCAACTGCTTAATGCCCTCCAAAACATGTCACACCTCGAGCATCTGCATCTTACCCGTCGGCCTGGTAATCCTCGCTTCATTGTCGACACCCCCGATCTTCCTCCAATTCACTTGGCGAAGCTTCAAGACCTGCAAGTATCCGACTCGGCATCGGTCTCTGCCGGTGTCCTCAAGAACCTTCGCTTCCCCTCCTCCTGCTCCATACGTCTTCGTATCTACCATGCTTCTGACGGTCGATATTTACGAGAAATAGGCAAACAACTCAGAAATTCGTTGTCCGAGTGGGGATGCGAGCCCCTGACAGGGCGCCTAATATTGACTATTGGCGCTACATCCCTAACATTCACTGTTGAAGCACCGGACGTGGACCAGGCATCCGATATGGTACACCCTCATGTCAGCCTGGCCTTTTCTTGGGAATCAGACACTTCATCTTCCACCGCGCTTTTATCACTTTTCACCCTTATAGCTCCGGTGTTTCAATCCTGCGAGGCACCGCCCGATACTTTGGTAGTCTACTCGGATTTGAGATTGCCAACCCAAATGCGCAACCAATTTTCTAAGTGGCTGCGAAAGATGGATACGATTCAATCTCTAGAACTGCATACCAATGCTGCATTTTCGCTTCTGAAACTTCGCCTTGAAGTCTCAGATGACGACACAAGCTTAGAAACGCTATCGATTTATGGCTCCTTTGACGAAGATGAAGAGCCCGTCCTTCTGCCTTTCCTTACGGATCTCATATTGGTGGACGTCAATTTCCCATCTGAGCGAAGGCGATATTGGAAGCGCCTTATGAGCACTCTGAAATTACGGCAGGATACGGGATACCCTCTAATGCTGGTCGATTTTGTCCATTGCGTGGGCGAAATCGACCTCAGGGATGTTGGTCGATATGTCGCAGAGGTGAAGAAGGACGGTGAAGACTACGACGAACTTGATGACTCTGATGAAGATACCTCAGGCTGCGACTCCGATTATACCATTCAAGCCGACTCGGACATAGAATAATACCCCAATGGTCTCCTTGCTTTATACCATTTGATTTCCCTGTGGTTGTCGCCTCAATCTGCATTGTTGTGTCTCTATGCATTCGCTTGCTTGTTCTTGTACATATCACATTATCCCAGCTGTATCCTTAGCTCATCCTGTAAATTTTGAATTTATGACTCTCTAATTGGCTATACAGCAAAGACCCCGCCTTGTGATATGACAACCCTCGTGAAGTTCTCAATTCAATTGGTTGAGGCTGTGATACAACTTTATGCCAAATATACGTCCAGAAATTCGTATCTAAGCAGCGACTTTAATCAGGCTCTGTGCGATCAACCAGGACGCCCAATTACTACTCTCCCCCATCGTATAAGATGGAGTCAGTTGGCCGTGCTGGCCCAACAAGTCTCGGCGCTGTGGGCGTCAACGATCGAAATACTAATCAGGAAGGTGATCGAAGATCGGGTCCCCACTTTGGCCGATCGCAAATATCATTCTTCTCTTCACGATCACGTCCTCTGAGTCCCCTCTCCGCAAATGTCATTGATATTCAGAGCCTTCGGAGGCAGCCCACTAAGGACGAACTACCGCGCTTGAACTCGAAGGATGATGTGCAGGTAAGTATGAGATATCTGATGCCAAAAATCCTGAAAGTTTTGTTGCTTTACAAGGTATTGCACGACTTTGAACCTTGGTCGGCTGAGGACTCATTTCGCTATCCTATCCCATATAAAGAAGACCCATGGAACGAGTGCTTTAAACTTGTCGCTACGTTTGATGAAGAGATGTGCAGAGGATGGAGAGAGGAGATTGACACTTTACTCGTTTTCGTTCGTCTATCTTCACCTAAACCCCGAGCCATTCATGACAGTTCTGTAGGCAGGTCTTTTCTCAGCTGCTGTCACAGCGTTCACCGTCGAATCGTATCCGTGGCTGCAGCCGGATCCCCAGGTCGCCCAAGTACAGCTACTGCAGCAACTAGTGACCCAGCTGTCAACCAATTCAACTACAACAGATCAGCAACTCGTGAACACTGTTGACCCTTTCATTCCGTCAGCGTCATCCGTGCGCATCAATGTGTTCTGGTTTGCCAGCCTCACGCTATCTCTCAGTGCTGTTCTCATCGGCATCCTTTGCAAACAGTGGCTACGGGAATACCAACGCTATGAAGGGCTGTCGGCCAAAGATGCATTTCCCGTACGACAACTGCGGTATGAAGGTCTCCTGGGCTGGCATGTTCCAAAAATTTTGTCGGCACTTCCTCTCCTCCTGCAAGCAGCGCTCGTGCTATTTTTTACAGGCCTTTTGGATCTTTTATGGGGCATCAGCGCCATCGTTGCGATATTCGTGACCGCCATAGTCGGGCTTACCATGGCTATGTTACTTTGGACGACCATCATGCCCTGTGTGCAAAATCTTATCCACCTATCAAAGATTTGGTCATTTCAGAGCCGCATGAGCGAGCCTAGCCCTCAGTGCGCCTTCAAGTCACCTCAGTCATGGGCGTTTTACCTCCTTGTTACTTGGATCATCTCGACGTATTCTCATGTCAAACAGTATCTGTTCTACGGCAACTCCATGACATACCTACAGGCCCAACTGACCTCATGGCACTCTAAAGAAGCGAACTGGGTCAAATACGACTATCGGTGGCAGACCCATGGCAGATTTGTTCAACGCGGCCTCCGCTGGTTTGACAAGACCTTTGCTCGTGGAGGTTACAATGTAGATGCTATATACAGCATCTTTGGCTGCCTTGAGTCCCAAGAGCCTCAAATCTCCTCCGAATGTGTCTTTAACATCATAGAGGAAAATTGGCATCCATTGATACCCATGTTTGCCATCGTCCAAAATGCTTTGGCTTCGATTTACAGCCCGACAGCGGAGAATGTTACCGAAATTTCTCCTGACATTTCTTCCGGTTTGATTTTATCGAGTTATTTGCTGGTTCACCATAAGGCCAGTCCTGTCATATCCTCGCGCTGTATCGAACAATGCACTAGGATGCTTGACTCTTCCTTGCTCACCAAAGAGCTGGCATCTTTCTCCATAGAAGCGCTCAACATTTTGATTCCGAGCAGTACTTCATCAGGTGGTGAGGATTCTTTCTCGCATGCCAGCAGTGCCCTTGCTAATATTTCGAGAAGCGGCCTCCCTGACACCACACCTTATTACCTCTCTGTCCAATCTCTTTAAATTCGACCTCATCATTGCAGCTGAGCTACCTGAATTCTGGAATGTCCTCACGAATTTGCTGAAGATCTCTGATGAATTCCCAAGGGAAGGCAGTCGTTGCTTCCAATCTCTAGAAAACGTGCTCCAGTTTTCAGAAGCGTGGCTAAATCGTATTCTCGACTCTACAGAAACATCGAGTTTTGACAAAAGGCTGGCCGTCTCAGAATCTTGTGTTGGACTATGGGAGCTGTTCAAGCTTCTTGAAGGGGACTCTTTTGCGGAGACAGAGACGGCAGACAGGGAGACCAGGAATTTGCGGATTGGAGATTCTTTTGTTCGCTTTTTAGATAGAACTCTTGATGCTCTGGGAGGACCCTACTCTATGCTTTCCGTGTCGGATGCTGAAAAGTGGGAGGTTATCAGAAAGGGATTTATGCAGGAAGAAAGTGTGCAAGACGAGAAAAGCGAGGCAGATGACCGTTTCAAGTTTGGTAACTAGTGATAAATAGAGAATTACGTTGTCGACTGGATTGCGAAATGATTGAAGATACGGGACCTTCCCCGTTACACTTACCGATCCAGAGTCTCTGGTAAATTGATACGCAGAAGAGACTGCCAGATTCGACGCCTAAAAGACTGGTAGCAATATCACACCGTTTCAAAACGCGGACGTGTCACACGTTGCCATCTGACGCCTCTGTGCTCACGACTCTCTTCAACGATGCCCTCGTCGCGGCTGCCGTCGCTGGCTACTTTTCCCATTCTTCTTCTCTTTCTTGCCTTCTTTCTCGATGCCGTCTCAGCGATAAAGTTCAACCTTCCAGCTTACCGTTACCCTCCATCAAAATGTATCTGGAATGCAGCCCATGCAAACTCTCTTGTCATCGTCACGGCGAACGTAGGGCCTGGAGCCAACCAACGCGTGGACATTGAAATCATCGACTCAGGGCCCAATAGAAATATCTACTTGAGCAAGAGGGGCATCAAGGCTGAGACTAGGCTTGCTATCACGACACATTCGGAAGGTGAAGTCGGTGTATGTCTAAAGAACTACATCGAGGGCAGTGAGTGCCCCTTCACTTCTCTACGAACACGCAGTCTCTAATCATCATACCAGATGTTGGAAGCGAAGAGCAGGGCAAATTAAGTCGTGTCATTGACTTGGACATCGATATTGGAGCGGATGCCGTCGACTATAAGTACGTTGCTTTGCCTGTTCAGAACCAACGTCCCTTGACGGTATCCATTCAGTGCTATAGCCAACCAAGAATCGCTATCAGGCTTAGAGACCGAGATGCGCAAACTAGAAGGCATTGTCAAGGAGGTTGTCGACGAGATGAATTATCTCAAGCGACGCGAAGAGAGGTTCACGAAAACCAACTGTTCGTCTTATCGTGCTCACTTTTTAGCTCCGTCTGACCACATCTTCTGTAGACTCAACAAACGTCCGAGTGCAAAATTTTGCATGGTTTACTCTAATATCGTTGACGGGCCTCGGGGTCTGGCAAATCTTCCACCTCCGCTCCTTCTTCAAGAGAAAGTACCTCATCGACTAGAAGGTGTTATGCCCTTTATGACCGTCCCGTGGCCTGCCTGACAGGAGAGTATCGTCTGTTAGTTTGAATCATTAGGCTAAGTGTTGGATGCACGTCTTGTATATACATACACTCACCCCATTATAATGCCTATTTATTCTGACGATGCTCAACGACGAAGATGGCCATTGGCGCTAGGCTCCTGGCTTGAAGGATTCCACTCATAAATATTGATTTCAAGCAAGCTCTGCTAATCAACTCCCGCCCGCCTTCTGCTCGGCATATCAGATCCAAGGCTTCTCATACTTGAAGACACTGTCCTACGATCATTTGATATTGGTACTGGCTCCTACAACAGCTATGATATTACAAGTACAAACATAATCAGAATGATATTGACCCTTAGGACTATAATTTATAGCTTGTGAGTCTTCCGAACATCCTCCGCGTAAGGGAGAGCGTCGTCCCATTCCATCGAGCTCCATTGCTCCGGGTTAGCACAAGCATCAACGAAATCCCTGACAGCCAATGCCATTTGCTGAGCACACTTCTTGGCAGATATGCCGCCCGTTGCTATCCCCAACCCCGTCATCAAAACCTTGCGAATGCACTTGCCCTCTTCGCTCCTGTTGTGCTGATCGAGGCTAACTAACAGAGACCACATGGCGTTGTAGACAATCTCTCTGTTCCAGGTAACACGCTCGGGAACACGCATGGTCGGGCAGAGAGCGATGTAGGAACACTTGTGGGCATTCTCATGGAAGGACGAGCCTTCTAGTGGTACCATAGTGCAGGTTCCAGGCGGCGCATAGCCTCTCCATTTTTTGTACAGGATGGACTGCGCGTGCTTGGTCACGGCGTCGACATCATCTGGAGAGAGGGTTTCTGCGAGGAAGTAATCAAATCTGAAGCGAAAATGTATCAGGTCCCAGCTTTCAGGGAGCTTCTTTAAAGACAATACTTACCCACCGTCCAGCCGACCATAGGAATTCGCTGGAGAGACGATGCAGTCAAATATCTTGTCTTCACCTTCCAGATCGCTCAATAAGGTTGTAATCATCTTGAAATTAGCCTGAATCTCTCCTGGGACATGCTTCGCGAAGGCGGTGCGCCATTCATCGACAAGGTCGCCGCTACGATCTATCAAAATGAAGTTGAGGTTATCCATTGAAGCAGGGTTTGGTGGTGAAAGCCCTTGGGAATCTGATTTGCCTTTTATCTCACTTGGCAGATAGAGGTCAACCTGGCTGAAGGCAGTGCTAGGACATGGCGTCGAGACGGGCCGGGCTATATAATTGACTATTGAGAAATTGGTATTAATGACAGGTCTCGAGCTCACTAGAAAGGGATAGCTATACTTTTGCTTTTTGACTAGGCTTTCCTCTCTACCTTTCCCCCAAGAGCCTTCCAAACCTTCAACATGTTGATCTTGGCAAGGTCTCCAGTTGAAGGCATCTGCTTGCCGCCAATCATCGCTCCCAGCGGATAAAAGGCAAATTTGCCTTCAGTGCCAGTATTGACCAACATGATGTTGTTCGCTTCTGAATAGCCCATAAGGCTGCAATCCCGGATGTTGAAAGGGTGACCGTAGCCATTTGGATGTCCGGCGACTTCGATGAAAAGTTTTGCGGGGGCATTGGGTTTGGAAGCCGGAGGTCGAAGAACAGCCATTGACCGCACCCAGCTGGTTCTTTGACTTAAGAGCCAGACAGCAATCAATCCTCCCATGCCAACATGAAATGCAGTGAAAGCTACGCGTTTTGACATTGATTTCGACTCGGAAGCTTCTGCCGAAAGCGAGGGAGGGTTTGAACTGGCAGATTGCACTTCTTCTGGCTTGTCCTTGCGCACGTTTTTGAAGAGGTTGGGGAACAAATCATTTCCATTCAAGCATTCATAAGTCATGGACGTCCTGTATGCACAAACTATCAGCAACGACTGCTTCGCCAGATGACTTGCTACGCACATGTACATGACGTCCAGAGAAAGAAACACGAGTGCCCATCTGGCGATGAAGGAAGGTTTTCCGTTGTACAGAGGATATATGTTGCCCTTCTTGGGTATAGGGACAATGTCGACTCTACGAGACCTCCAAAGATAAGCCGCAGCTCGGAACGGATTGAAGCTGTAAATCGACATGGAAGAGTCGTGCGAAATTATCTCGTCCGCGCTTCTCCTGCGGCTAACATCGACTCTGTCAGTAACAAGATCGTTCTGCATCCAGACCTCAAGATTCGTTAGGATCTGAATAGAATAGGGAACATGGAGGCATGTAGTGAATTATTGGTGTATTGTCATTCAGCAAACAATAATTATGGTAATGTACAATGCTAGACATGATTACACCGGCGCCCTCGATCTTCTAGTAAATCATTACAACATATTTTTCATCCACAGAATTCAAATCCAGGGCAACCGATGGCGGTGCCAAATTCTAGAGAGGAAAGGCAGTCAGATCGACACATTCCACGTCCGAACGAACGGAGAAGACTTACTGGTACCATCAACACCAGCAACAGCTAGAAGAGCCTGGAAGACACCACCCAGACCCTCGCCTGCGAGACCACCGGCAGCGACGGCAAACATGTACATATCAAAGCTGCCAGGGTTCTGTAGCTGCCAGACGAGGTTGAAGGTCGAGCCGGCCGCCATGGCGAGCGAGTAGAAGACCTGAGGAACAACAAAGGCGAGGCCAATAGCATTCTGAAGGACTTCAAGTCAGCAAGGTGACAGTGGCCGTTCATGACAGAGAAAACTGACCCAGTTGGGAACGTAGCACCAATACTTCTTCGGAATGAAAAAGTTCTGAAGCGAGAAGTTAGTCATTGACAAGGGAATGTCTTTTGTGTACGTACCCTGATGACGAGGGTGACCACGCTGGCAATACCCAGCCCAATAGCGGTATACCCAGAGGACTTGGGAATCGCTGCACGGAGAAGGTTAGTCCGCTCAGTTCCCATTAGTAGCAAGAGAAATACTAACGAAGTTTGGGACTAGTGACAGCAGTGGCAACAGCAGCCCAAGCGGAGACGGAAGGGGCACCGTAAGTACAGATGCCATCGTCGGGTGGGTTACTGAACATATAGTGTGTTAGATAATCCTCTTTGTGCAGAGAGGCTTAGACTCACATGATACAAGGGGAAGCCTTGGTGAACAGAACGAACAGGCCAGCCGTCAAGAAGACGGAAACGACAGCACCACACAACTGCGCAATGAACTGATTCCTGGGCTTAGCACGGAGCAGGTAGCCAGTCTTCAGATCTCCAGTCATGTCACCAGCCTGAGCGGCGGATCCACCGGCAATAACACCAGCAGTCAAGTTCAGGGTCATAGCTGGCTTGCCAAACAAATGGGTACCCTTTGAAACACCTCCAAAGACGAGCTGCGACGCCTTGGCAACAGTGGAGACCGGGTTGAGATCAGTTTGACCACTGGATTGGACAGCGATGAAGGAAAAGATGAAGCCGAGCAAGAGAGAGAGCAGGGTCTCTCCGACGTTCAGGTGGAATTGAGTAGCGAGAATGGCACAGGACATGATAATGCTGGCAAGCAAACCAAGCGACCACCAAGCAAAGGGCACGCGATCTTCAACGGGAGTCTGGTGGACTGTCAGTATTGAAAGCGTAGGGATGAAACTCAAATATTTACCTGATCTTCATCGTCGGGGTCAACTTCACCACGCCTCGCGATCCATACTCTTGGATTGAAGGAGACGTTCAAGAGACCTGGCGGGTGTTCAGCTGATATGTCTTCCACCAAAAAGAAATTTACTCACTGCGAGCATGAGGAATTAAAGTCAGGAAGATGTCGGCGAAAGAGTACATCAACATGATAAGAACACCAGGCCACAAGAGCCAATAACGTGGGGAGGGTTGCGTGATGTACTTTTCGGGGTCAGAGAAGGATAAGGCTTGGTACGAGATCAAGGGGTAGTCGTCGCTGATAGGTGTTCCGAATGCGAGGCCATTCTTCACAATAGCGGGTTGAACTGCGACAGACACGTCAAAAACCTGCACGTCAAAACTTTACTCGATGTACTCACTAATGCCCCAGGCGAGCACGGAACCACCGACTGCATTCCCATGATCAGAAATACTGCACCATGGAAGATCAGATGCAAGAGAACTCACAGAAACTCCAGCTGGCATTCAGTCCGCTGAGCATACCAGCACCGAAGAAAGCAGGTGTGACTGGAAAGGGCGGTCAGGACATACTTCGAGAGTAATGCAGACGACATACACTCAATCCACCAGCCGTAGTTCTCCATGTGGATCATGCTTGTGAATCCTAATCGGTACAAAGTCCAGCCAATGTGCCAGTCGTACAGCTTAAGGGAGCAACGTCAGACTGAAGAACATCAGAAACCGATGAGCAACACATACGATAGCAGGGGCATATCCAGTCATAACCTTGAAAACAAAGACGACGACAAAGGTGTAAAGAAGAGCGAGAGCCTTCTTCTTTGCAATGATAGCGCCGCTCTTGCCATGATGCAGGGAGCGAATGGTGTAAGCCTTAACGACCCAACGTCAGCACACATGATCCAGTTAACGACAGAAAGAAGTTTACAGTAGCAGCCGGTGTGGGGAAAGTTAACTTCTGGTGTACGATGTAGTACTTCCTCAAGGGGATGACGAAGAATACACCAAAGAAGCCGGCACAGACAGTCAGAGCAATGAGTCTGCCAATGTCTTGGCTTGGATCAGGAGACAGAAGATTGAGTCTGTACATGGCCGGAACAGCGCCGACGAAAAGGATACCCAATCCTCCCGCAGCTATTTCACGGCCCATGAGCAAAGGTTTACAGAGAACAGATTCATTACTGACCAGTGGCCGCTCTAGATCACGGACGAAGTCAGCGGACATAATTATAGGAAGAGACAAAGCAACTGACGATTGAACGGTGCAATTCTCTTTGGGTCCGAAATAACCACCGAAACGGCTAAGGATCCCAGAGTCGGGGATGGCCTTGGAAAGGGCCTTCAGAATAGCATAGCCGAAGATAGCCTAGAAAACGGTCAGCCGTTGGCAGCGGAATAGAAGCAAATGCACTTACTCCGAAGAGCTGGGGACCGAAGGTGAATCCAGTCTTGAGTCCGAGATAGATGTTCGAAGCACCGACGATGGCCCCAAGAGCACAGCCGACGAAGATAGCTCTGAAGATTTGTGAACTTCGACTGCTACCAGGGAAACAAAGAAAGGGCGTACCGGAAAGTCAGCTGATGGGTCTCTTCAATCTCGTTGGGATCGATAGGGAAGGGGCGCGTGCTGGAGAAAAAGAGGTCAGGTTGCACTGTTGACGGGACGGACGATGCGCTGCAACTCACACATCATGATCATCAAACGTCTCGACTTTGTCCTCCAGAGAGCCCTCCTCCAATGAACTGGCGTGCTTTTCGTCGACGTACGCAGCCTCCTTGGTAGTTTCCTCTACGATGGGGTCGGGGGTGTAAGGCACCGACATGATGTTCAGCCCACTGTAGTTGTACTCGCGAAGGCGATACGGGCGACCTGAGGTGGGGGGACGTCAAGAAGGAAAGAAAAGAAGACGACGCTTTGCCGCTATATGAACGAATCCTGAGACAGCCGGGTCAAATGAAATCGGGGAAACACAGCGATGGCGAGCTGTCTCCGGATTTCGGGCTCCATCCCACAAGGATAGGAACAATTCCAAGCCCATGTCGCCCCATGGTGATGAAGAAGAGTTGAGAAGCTTGTATAGTGCTGCACATGGCAGACTCGCGGAGGAGGAACGGAGGCTCTAGATAAGGAAGCGCTTTGCCTCTTTTGGCCAATTTTATCTGATTGCCGAGCGCCCATAGCATGTGTGCTAAAAACTCCTTGTTCTTGGCGTCTTATTCAAGATCTGCCATTGAAAGCTAATACTTGACATTTCTCCAATTACTCAAGTCTCTTAGTAGAGCCGTAGACGCAGTATGTACTCGTACATACCATTCGCCCTTCACGTATTCTCTCGCCGATAACAATCTACCCCACCAACACCGAACTTGACCAGTATGATTATCTCAGAAAAGAAAATTATTCACAACTCTCCGTTGGATCTGGAGTTCCGGATAACGCATGAACAGCGCAAAATGATGTGCTACAGATGGCCACGAGCAATCGTGATGCGAAGTCAAAATGCATTGGCTCAGTGGGCGCCCGGCTCACGGTAGCTGCCAGCAATCACCTCCACTTCGTGCCTGTCGATTAGTGTCGTCGATTCAGAAGTGCAACAGGCTCGAAGGAACCCGATTCAATAGAAGTCTAATTTAATGCATGGGAGAGGACAAGTCCTGAATCCCGCCGGGATGTCATTGGAGACCCAGGTATAGAAGCAGCCCCGTCGATGACTCCGAGATGACTCACTTTGCAAGCTCTCATCTGCCTGGAAATCTCTAGTCCTTTCTTCCTCTCACACAGAGTGAAAAGGAATGCGTATAATGCGATTGAACCCTGCAAAAGTTAGATACTACAGTGGTGCATGTGCTCCTTCATGTGGGGCTGAAACGACGGAGTCGGCCTCCAGCTTCATGTGGCCGTGGCCAAATGCAAAGAAACACCGTCCTTGGCAATGAATGCGTGCAACAGACTCTAAAAAGACATTGTAGGCACATGAGCTCCGGCCTTCGTTTTGTTAAGCCCCATAGTATCAGCCAGCAACTAGCATCAGGCAAGCTTCACGATAGCAAGCTTCTGTTCGACAGTGACGACCGTTCCAGAGACTAGTGCGAGCCAATTCGGTCAAGGACAGCGCAGATAAGAGGGCGGAAGTGAGTCACTAAGTCAACAACTTCGCCGAGATTTCGTAACATATCCCGGAACTTGGGCGTAGCGGAGCAACATCATGCGGCCAATAAAATTGCAAAAGCCAATGCGAATGGTGAAAGATTGTGGCTTCGAGCCTCATTGAAGGCAAGGAGGTCTACCGCCAGACCCGAAAGCATGTGATTTCCTGGCAAGCAGTTACGTAAGATGGTATTATCTAACACCAAGCCAGGAACGATCACCAACCTCCGCGTTCAAGGGAACACCACCGATGATTTTCCGTTCGACTTCCTCTCCAAATTCCTCTGCGTAGCTATTTCCTGTGAGTGCAAAGCGTCACAATGACCGGCTGAGATCCTGCTGAGTCATGTGCATGCCTTGTCAATACACCTTCACGAAGAGTTGCGCGGAAATCGACTCGTAGAAATCCACTTTGCACCACAACCTGAGCTAAAGATGTGGCAGAAGAACGTCTGAGTGCTGGAGAACAGGTATGAGGATTTGCGAGATTTGCAGACATGCTGAAAGGTTATTCAATGGGGTCAGGTGGTGGACTTGACTAAGGCGACTGGTTGGAAAAGTATTAAATTGAACTCTGAGCAGCCATCAGAAGAAAGACGTACATTGGCCATCTCGTGCCTCCAACCCTGAATTATAGGTTGATGAGGACACACAGTGGGCTGCTGGGCATTCAGCGCTGTGCCGAGTCTTCAAGTGCTGCCGGTGCAAAGTCGAGTCAGGAATCTGAACAGACTGCTGGTGCTACAACTCGAAACGTCTCTTGACGACCATATTTGTGACAAGGTTGACCGGTCAAGTTGAGTTGAATCTGTACAACCACTAAAGGAGAGAAAGGGGAGCAAAAGGGGCTACTGCAGAAAAGCATGGGCACCCCAGAGGTCAAAGTACGTCCATCGCATGCCTCTAGAACGCCACCAGCGCCAGTTACACGCGTAATCTGCTTGAGCAGGCTGGTGTTGGATGGAAAATCTGGTACAAATCTGCTTCATTGAAAGCTGATGATCCATGGAGGCGACCAACTCGAAGGAGATCAACTCCAAGTGATGAGTCCTTGTCTGAGTAAAGGTCCCAGGGCAATCAGGAGATAGCTCCGTTCTTCCAAAGCTATGTGACGGTGTCTCTGGCAACTAGGTTCGAGAGAGTTGCACTCTGTAACATGGTTGGAGTCCTTTGGTTCGTGAGACAACTGGGGATGTTACAGCGGGAGAAAGAGAGAGAATAATTGCAGGGCAAGCGTGTCTGAGGATACAGCAGGTTGAAGAAATCGAGAATCAAAGAAGAGAGCAAGGCGCGTCGGGCTGCTCACCAGCCTCACCTGGCCTTGACGCGTTTGAAAGTCCGCCAGTTTCTATTTCTGATCTCGACCTCTCTCAACGACCAAGATTCGTACCGGCTCTCTTCAATGACCTACTCCCACCGTCTATCTTTACCTGCTACCCTCCGAAGGCCTCCGTTAGGCTCTGACGTCTTAGATCCTGACTACCCCCCTGCTTGCTGACCTGAAGAGGCTTGAAACTTTTGTTCTTCGACATTCCTTTAACGACCTCGTCTCATCCAGAGATAATGAAAAGAGCTCGTCAAGTAGCGGTCTAAGCAAGATCGATGAAGCCTGTTTGCTTTGGGACTTATCGCGTTCTGGCTCTGAAACCTTTCGAAATTCAGCAGTGTATGTATTCACTCGCCGCGGAGGCGCGACACGCAGGAGTAGCGCATCTTCTGAGTCCCCGAAACTCCCCTCCCCCCTTCTAGTATTTCGACAAAGTTGGCAAATAGCCCTCTGTTCCAACCATTGCGAACAGTCCCCGAAGGGCACCAGAACGAAAACATGCAATCTCCAGCACGCTAGGAGAGCAGCAATTGAGAAATTCTTCTATCATGTGGGCCAAGGTCTTCGATCCTGAGACGACCGCTGTCGTCGAGTCGGGTACGAGGTTGTAGTCTGGGGGAATACAGATACTCGAGGGCCATTTCTGGTGTACAAGCGTGCTTCGAGGCTCAGGAAACCTAGTGCCCTCATGCGTGATTTGGCGAGTCTTGTTGGGAGGCATAGAAACGTACGCCTTATTTTCCTTCTATATTTCATCGGGAAAGAAAGGCTGACGCGTCCTTTGTGCCGTAGTATCATAAGAAGAGCGGGCGTACATGGTTGATACACCAGATTGGCCAAAATTCTCTTGTGGTTTGTATTACTGGTATCTTCAAGCCATCAGACTCTTCAGACAGAGCCAAATTCAGACCAAGAAGGGGGAAGAAGGGGGGAGCGCCTACTAATACGTAAGTGCAAGTCGCGTCACGGTCGCGTTCACTTTCGGCGTCGACTGTTTTTTCTTTCCATTACCATCCGCGCTTTTTACCGTTGCTTTTTTTCCTTCTATGTATGCCGTCCAAACGGCATTGTTGAGGCCACGAAAAGCCTACCGCCCAAGTGTGCTAGACCATTCCTCGTCGTCCGAGTCGGATCTCATGTCGAAGAGTTCTGGAGGCGTCGTCGGCTACTATGGCACCCAAGAGCTGCTACCTATGAGGCGTGAATCGCGACAGTCGCGTAGTTCATCGTGGTTGCAGTGTTTTGCAGGTGCTTTATTGACATTGATAAGTACTGTATCTATGCTAGGTCCGAATCTGATGTAGTAAAACCAACATGTCAAGCAAAATTTTCCTTCCTCCCGCATTAGGCTTGTTCTATTGGCCAAATTTGGTCTCCAGCCCACCTGGCAATTTCTTTGAAAGTATCAGTCCTTTCTGGCTCATGGAAGGCAAGCGCGAGATAATCGTGTGTCCCTTCGGGAGCTTCGAACCAAGTAACATTCTCCTCGCCTATATCTTCGATCAAGCGCTTTTTGAGAACGACCATTGCGTCCAATGTCTGTTCGACTCCGCCTACAACGATATACGTCTTCGGGAGACCAGAAAACATACCCGCCGTGTGCTCGAGTTCGACGGAACCTGGCGCAACCCATACGTTCTTAGTCGCTTCTGCTTCAGGAAGGTTTCCCAAAAGTCCGCGCAGGGTGTATCTCGACGTCAGAATCTTGTTGACACAATCTGACGAAACATGGCGCCTCATTGAGGACGAGGGTCCCAATTGAGTGTTTGCCCAGTCAACCGTCGGCGAAACGAGCAGGAGACCACCGGCGTTAGGTAGATCGTCGAATCTATTGATGGCAAGATACCACGCGAGCCAGAAGGCAATGGTCCCGCCTGCAGAGTCGCCACTGATAATGATATTGGATGAAGAGAACTCGAGGTCCTGTACAAGGTAGCGGTACCCTGCGAGGGCGTCGAAGAGAGCCGCAGGGAAAGGATTTGCTGGAGCGAATGGTGGGGCCGATGTCAGTCGGTATTCGGGTGAGAATACTCGAGGGGTCATAGGCAAATGTTGAACAAGACCATCAATAAGAGCCTTCGTATTAGGGTTGGACGGATGAGCGCTTCCCATCTAGCATTTCGCAGATCTCAGAAGTAGTTCAAGTGTGCAAGTATTTGAATGGAACGACATACCACAAAGCCACCGCCTGCAAGTATCAAGTATGGTCCATGAGTGACTGCTCACATGCGCTCACAAGTGAGGAAGGGAAGCTTACCATGTATGTGATACACGACCTTCTCGTCTTTCTCAGCTTTCTGACCAGGACTGCCATCACTTGCCCGTTTGCCATACCAGAACCCTCCAATACGCGCAGGAGTGACACTGTTCTTCGCAGCAATGTCCCTGACCTCCCCAACGATATACTTCGAAGGGATGGGCTCAACCCATACGAAGCCGTTCTTCTTCGCGTCCTTCTCGGCGGCGAGCTTCTCCGTCGGTGTCGACGGCGGGATGGACGTGTTCCAGATGACATCGACTAGAGTCTTGTAGCACATCATGACGAGCGATCTTTTGAAGGTCCAGTTCCGTCGAGGACGCCCAGATGGAAATACATAGAGGATGGAATACAAAGGAAGCTTGATGAAGAGGAGCAAGGCGACTTGTGCTGTGAGATAAAGAGCTTTCAAAGGCTGGTTGCGATACTTGAACGCCATGGTCATGCGGCTTTTGGAGGTAGGAAAGCAGGGAAAGAGGGATGGTCTGAGGTGGTTACAACTTACCTGTGGTGTTTTAAGTTCTGCGCGCTAGTCACCTTGATGGTTTCCAAAGAACATGAAATGGTGGTCAGCTCGGCACTTCCTCTGACGAAATTAGCACGCAGACGCGACCACCCATCAAAACGCGTTCCATATTTAGACCGCGGTCTCTTATGCAGCTGACTCCTGAGTCCAGAGGGAAAGGCGTACCGCAAGGCGCTACGATCCGTACTTCAGGTTGATCACGTCGTCGTGGATGTGTTGTAACGCATAGAGCCCATAGAAGAGAGCAGACACGTAATGTGTCAGTGTTACGAAGCGCTCACCCTAAATTCGAAGATACTTGATCTCACTTGTAATCAGGTCAGTGCTTACACCTCTTCGGCACACCTTTAGGTGCGACAGGGCGATGACAGGGGTTGGTGGTCAGAAGACTCTCAAGACGCCTTGCAAGGCCACTGAAGAGTCAAGTAGAGTGCATTATATCACATTCGGAGCAATGTATAAGAAATCTCGAAAGGAAGAGAATACTGCGGCACAAAGTAAGCAATGCATGCGTGGCTATGGCGAGCGTACATACCAATAAGACCCTAAGAATTCAAACCAGTCGATCGAGGCTGCCCGAAGCCGGTCGAGATTATTAAGTGCCAGCCATGCCAATTACGCCGACATGGTCACGAATCTTTGCAATCTCAAATGCTGTAAGCGAGCCCTTCGCTGCACGAAGGAAGTCCTCAAATGCCGTGTAAACGTCAGCCTCGGTCTTGAACTCGTTCCTACCGATGATTCAATCAACGACAGCACGGAAGCTCGCAAACGAACTATAACGTACTTCAAAAACGCGTATAACCTCTCCCAGAACAATGGGTTGGATACTGTTTCATGATAGGTCGATAGCGTCTCCGCGTTCGTCACTGGACCAACGTCGGCGTCGAGGGTCAACAGGATGTCTTTCTCGACCGCTCCAGGACTCTCGCTGGACGGTGAAGGAGAAAGGACGACGCTAGGAACCCTCTGGTGTCTCTTCTTGTCTCCTCCGGGCTTGGCGTTCGGGTCGAGCTTGACTCCTCCAAATGGCTTAGGTGCAGAAGCGTCGGACATTTCGATATCTGTGTTCTTGGTAGTCGGTGGTGCGTTCGGGTTCCAATCGAAACCAGGTTTGAGCATCAAATTGATGGTGTCTCCTTCTTTGACGTTGTACTCCTTGAGAAGTTTGCCGTCTGCTAGAGCTTTGCCTTTGAGTAAAAGCCTCTGTGCGTCTGCTGGTGGAGCTTTAGGTTGGGCTGCAAGTTGGGCTTTGATAGCTGAGACTGTGTCGGTGGGTTGGACACTGAGAGTAAAGGAGGCGGGGGGCTTTAGGGATCTAAAGACGAGAGAGATCGAGGCTGTGATTTTAAACGTCAGTGATTGTAAACGAACAATGGGAGCGAGGAGGAAATGAGGCAATTGAATAGATTTTGATAAGGATAATCGACACGAAGTCATGTCAATTCTCCTGGCAGTAGTGGAGTCCATCAAGCGCGACCGCCTGTCGCTGCACACCCGAAATACAATCACGACAACCAAAGCAAGCAGGGGCTTACCCGAGGTGGATGCGGTCTCTTCTACACGAGGTTTACGTGCAGGAGGAGGCGGTACAGGGATCTATGTAATGGAAGCCCGCGTTATTAGGAAAGGGCGTCGAGGAGAGGGGACGTGAAGACGGAGTCAGTAGGGTTGTATTTAGGTAAGAAAATGGAGGAAGAAAAATCGATCAACTGGACCGCCAAACGGCAGCTTATATATCAGGAAACGAGGACCTGGGCTGCCTGAACCTCGCGGTCCTTTGATCATGCCAGAAAGATAGGGGGTACCAGGAGATCGAAAGGAAGCACTTACAGGGAGCACAGGGACACGTTTGAGAGAGTTCTCTGGGGGCTGCCGGTAATCGTCTGGATAGACAACAGGCTGTGTCGAGATCGTATTCAGGAAAGTTCGAGCGAATGCTTTCTCTGCTTGCAATTCCGCCATGATGTTATATGTCGCAAGGGTTCGGGTCTGATGAAATCGGGTGCGACACAATGATCTGCAGCTAATCACTGATTGTGGTCGCTAGGATTACTTTGAGGAATTATTATCTGTACGGAAAGCTGCGGTGTCCAAGGAGAGAGATGAAGATAAGGTCAACCGTATCCACGACAGACGAGTTTCGAGAACGATCCTCTGTGTAAACAGAAATAAATACGGCTCTTCAGTCTACCATCACCGCGACAAAGAACCGTCCTCTTATTTCTACAGACGCGTCTAGGAGAGACAACAATGCCACAATCGCAGCTACCTCAAGAAATACTCAATCTCATCATCGACTTTGTCGCCCAAGATGCACGAACTCAGAAAGACCAGATGGATGCACTCTTGGCATGCACCTTCGTTGCTTCTCGCCTCAACGCCAGCTGCAAAAGATATCTATTCTCAAACATAGTCTTTCCTGTCGATGACAAGGTTCGGAAGCGCGCCAAGGGGTTCCTGAAGGTCCTGGACGGGTCCTCTGCTGACCTAGTCCGGTGTATACGGTCATTCACTCTTCTCATCGACGCGAGATCGATTTCTTCGGAATCATACACGAATACGCGTTCGGATAGATTGTATAAGCGCGTAGGCTCTATGTTGGTGGGGTTATACGCCAAGTTGGGCTTACGGGAAAACCATTTACATAACGTCCTTCAACGCCTGGGCCATGCATACCTTCATACGCTTAGAATCCATGCCCATCACGGCGTACTGGAATGGGGGCGTATCACCAACAGTTTTCAAGAGGCTCTCTACGCCCTTCGGTGTCAAGAAACTCTACAAACCTTCGAAGTCATCAATATCACCCAGATAGACAGAACGTTTCTTGCACATGGCGCGCCTGCCAACAACCTGCGAGCGTTACGATTCTGGAATGCAAGCATCTTGCCTTCGCTCGTAAACGGCGTCAATATGTCATTGTCCGTTGTCGAAATCAAGAACCTTGGGCATGTTGATCGGTTTGAATTTCACCCTCATTCCAATTTCCAGTACCCATTTGGTCCGCTCAAACAACCGCTTCCCAACTTGCGAACACTTGTCCTTTCTCTACCTCGCCAGAGAAATGCGATGGACCACCTTTGTGAAACGCTGGAAAACTTTTTTCCATCTGTGGAGAGCTTGAAAATCCAGGACTACGTGTTGGACCCAGCCTCGGAAAGTGAGTTTATGACGTTTGCACTATGCCTTCTCTATACTGAGACGATCCTGTCACCTAGATCCCGAAGCAGTGTTTGGAAGGCTATCTTTGACTTTATCTCGTCTACCAAAGTGGCGACATCTGGAAATTGACGTACCGCTCAGGCCCTGGGATTGCTTCTTCCTCAGCATCCTGACCCTCATCTTCATCACTCGGCATGGGGACAGGCCCTTCAACATAGAGAGCCTGACCATCGGTGTCAGCATGCCCTCAGAACCTGTGGATGGGGCGCCACATATCAGGGAGCGTTACGCCCATTATCTGAAGACTGGCTTATCGATATTTGACCTCTCTTCGAACACGTTATTATCACTCCGCAAGGTTTGCTTAAGGATCAGATACATCCCTTACGCCAAGCCATTACCGGCACTCTTGGGCTCCGACAAATGCACCGTCGACGATCTGCAGGGGCGTGATATAAGCTACTGGTTTCCGAAAATGGCTACTTCGAGTGTCATTGACGTCGCTCTCGAGCATTTGGTGGAGGATTAGACATTTTCATCCTCGGAGCCTGAAGCATGGGCGATCGATGATGAAATTGTAGGTGAAGCCCCCAACGAGTCTACTCGTCTATGATATTATGTTTTCTTATTCTTCTTACCTGCTCTAGACTAATCAGTAATTATATCTGAGAAGATGCAAATCTGTTGAAGTACAGGGGTCATCATGTCAGTATTCAGAACAACGGTCGAGACACCGCTACCTTTGCTCTACCTCGAACCTCGCAATGCACCAGTCATTACTACACTCTCTTTGCTGAGTTGGTCCCTTCAATCCCCGTTCACGACTTCTGGATCTGCTGGAAGTTGTTTCGTCATCACGTGGAAAACGATTGTTCTGAGTTCAAAATTCGAGCTCATCTTCGACAACTCTCCCAAGATACCGCCACTCATTATTCTCCCGCCGAGTATTGCTTGCTTTCAACAGCCCTGTAATCATGAATACGCAGCGAGCTCGCGGACCCAGGTTACCGCAAGAGCTTTTCGACCATATCATCGACTTGATTGCATGCACGGCAGGCGATTCGGATGTGAAGAAGAAATTGACTGCACTGCGTGCATGTTCCTTAGTCTCGAAACCTTTCAACCTTACCTGCAGAAAGCACTGCTTCTCCGAAATCATTCTCTACGCCGATGGGTCTGTTCAGAAGCGCTCCAAAAGACTCCTCAATGTCCTGCTCAATGCGGGAAATGGCGGATTGGTCCAGTACATTCGAATTTTCAGGATCATCATCTCTAGCCAACCACTTCCCCAAGATATCTCAAAGCTGGCGCCTGTCACTCGACGCCAGCGTGCAGCCTCGCATTTGAAAAGATTTGGCCGAAAAGTTGGGCTGTGGACTAATTACCTTGTCGACGTGCTCAACGTGATTACAGGAGCGCCTTTACACCAACTGACTATTGGGACGTGGTATGGCATGCGGCCATTGGATTGGAGAAACTTCAGTGATGAGTTCATCGCTCCCTTACTGGTAATGCGACTCCGCCCGGGTCTAAAGATTCTGCGCCTCTACAATATATTGAATCTCGATGAATCCTTTGTCCTGGAAGGAGCCCCTACTGCGACTTTGGATGCACTATATCTATCGAATGTTGACTTCAAGCGCAGCGCATCTCTTCCGCTTGCTCAATTCAATATGGGCAGCTTGCGTCCTATCCAACATCTAGAATTCTCTCCCACACCAAGGTTTTGGAAATCTGCCCTTACTAGAGCCATGATGGTCAGACCTGCGCACACATTTTCCAACCTCTGGTCGCTTGTTATCCCCTTTCCAGATGAGCCTGCTGTCCTTAAGCTCTTTTGCAAGTTAGTGCAATCCTTGTCATCGACCCTTTTGGACCTTGAAATTCGTAATTTTCCTGGAGATTTGGGTAAGTCTGAGCAAATTACTCTCACTTCTACAGTGATGATTCAAACACCATTTACGCAGAGACTGCCCCAAATATACAGCCATTCTCGGAGGCCGTTAGTCATTTGTCTCGCTTATGGACCTTGAGGCTTATTGGGGACCGGAATAAAGATGTGCTCTATTCAATTGGGGTTCTGCGCAATATTGCTGCCAGCCTCTGCTACATTTGCTTCCCTTTGCATGACCATCAACCCCCTATAGTGGTTCTTTTAATCGAGTTCCACATGTTCGGAGATACACATTCTCAATCATTGTACGACCTATCGTTCTGTCGCGATTCACTGGTGGAAGCCCTGGGATTTATTGAGCAAATCCTGATTCGGATTTACTATCTGAAGAAGGTAGTACTGAGGGTAAATTATGTTGCCTGTCTTGCATGCCGTAATGCAAAGAAAAGATGCTGGAAACACATTCTCAAGGAAGAGCTGAGCGTGGAGGAAGCATATCGTAATTTTATTCCTAGATTCGAAGCAATCGTCCAAGGTTTTTGGCCTCTTGTGCATTCGTCTTCGATTGCAGTAGAACATTCGATAGAGCTGTTTGAAGCATAGAAAGGTTTACTGTACCTACAATCAGTCATGAATTTTTGACAGACGATACGATCAGTGCGAAAGACTCGTAGCCCCTGAATATTCCCAAACGCGACGCGTCCGAGTCACATGCTAGGCATGACGTTCGAAAGTCACAAAATTAGCTGTCACGACCTGACAACAGGGCTCCGGAATCAACCTCTGAGCACCTCGTATTCTTAAATCATGGCGGTAAGCCTTTCTCTTGCTTTGAGGTCCTTCGACTCTGACAGCGACTTCAGTCAGGATTTGGCTGGGGCGGAGGTACGCCTAATGATCTGCCTGTAGAAGCATCGTGAAATGTGCTCATCCTTTCTCACTAAATCATTTCCTAGGTCGCTCTCGGTGCTTTGTGTACTGGCAGGAATTCCAGAAGGTGCGTATTTACCGTCGTTCAAAATATTTTGACTGGTATAAGACTTATTCATACTCTTCCCTGTAGTGTTATATCCAATCCGAGAACCCGAACGAATGCCGTCCCCAGAGCGCGGACTACCTAGAGTGCTTGCACCACACGAAAGAGGTTCGCCTATCCTTGGTGACATAAGTTCTTCTGCTCACACATGCTCCGTTCCTCCCCCCTTCTTTACCATTCTTGCTTGTCCTGACCCCGCACTTCCGCTTCGTCGCACCTCACTTAGATTAAACGCGCAGAAGCCATCCGGGACGAAGTCGAACGCCAACAGCTACACCGCGCACACCAAACGCGCAAAGCCGCTGAGACCACCGCTGGTGGTGCCATTACGGGAGTCGGTCTGATAGCGAGAGAAAAACCGGAGGAAGGGGGAGGAGGCTCTAAATGATTAGGCGTCGTCGGACATTGGACTGCGGCTTTGTCTTTCGTACGCTTGCCTTGAATTCCAAGATCTTTACTTCATATCGAACTCAGATTGCTGCAACGGCTGGTCCTCTTGTCTAAATCTGTCAACCGGGCTAGGTCGCGCTGTATGAGTGCTAGCTGGAGACGTGGTTCAGCCATTTACTGATCTACTTTGGTCAAATTCTAGTCTTGCTGATGTCTTCTCTTTAGCCCATAAAGTTGTCTAGTCCTGCATTCCTAGCTGTGAGTCGGACATCAGAAGAACATGTTCTTCCGCTCAGCCGAAATCTTAATAAGGAATATGAAGTACAGGAAAAAGAGTACTACGCCTAATCGAAGTGAGTATTTGCATATTATACAGTAATTATCTTTTTTGCAGTGTGATGAGACCTGCGCTACAAGCCATCCGCGATAAGAAGTGTCCCGAAAGGTCGGCCGTTAATAAGTACAGTATGATAAAAGCAACGAAAGGGAGAGGAACAAATCTGAATTATCGAAAGCAGAGACGAAAGCCCTAGAAATGCGGAGAATAGCAAAGGACAACGAGAGTCCCAATAAAAATAAAGAAAACTAAGGGAAAAAAAGGTCAATGGGAAGCAAAATTCATCATGGTGGCATGGATGACGAGTTCAACTCGGTACGCCAGGCTAAAGTCGTTACGCCTATCTGATATTCCGGCAAATAGGAAGGTTGTGGGGGTGAAGGCGAAAGAGGGACAGGCTGCTTTTCATTTATAGTAGTATTGTCCGCGGAGAACAAAGAGGGGTCGGGCTGAGACTGTGAAAGGGGTCGATTTGTGGAAGGAGGAATGGCATCAGGATGCGCCGAAGACGAGGATGAGACGAGATCAGGGCGAGTAGGCATCGCGATTACGACGGCTACTTCGAGAGATTCGGGTGGTTCGATGAGCTCGGCCTTCTCATCTAGAGAAGGAGTCGAATGCCTTCTGGCTTCAGAACGACGCGAAAGCCACGATGGGATGAAAGATGAAAATAAGGATCGACGGTTCGCTGCTCTTTCAGGAGGCGTCGTATGCTCCAAAGCAGCAGGGGCCTCGATGTCAGGATGCAAAGGTACCGTTTCCATTATTGCCCCTTCGATAGGAGGCTCCTCAGGTCCTCGCACAAGAGACGCAGACAAAGGCTACAGAAAACGAAAGACAAGAGGATTTTCAAGTAGATTTGTGAGCATTGAGCTGGAGACACGAAGAGATAGACAAGATCAATACCGTTGTGTATCTCCATCTATCTCCCGCCTGAGCTGGGTCTCCGATAAACCTCTCGTAGAAGACCGGCTCTGTCTGCGGTCTGCCAGCTGACGTCCCCCACGGATCAATTGCGCCTATGAACGTCGGTCCTCTTCTGGAAAGGAAGCGGCGCCTCGAAGTGATCCCGCACGCGACGAATACGAGCAAAAGGACGACAAAGGCAATGAGAAAGCCGAAAAAGTAGTTGGCGCCTTTCTGCTGCAGACTATTGCCGCTGCCACTGCCATTGCCGCTGGCGCTGGTGGTCTGAAGAGACGCGGACGGTGCAGATGCGCCAGCTGGGACTATCAAAGTGGAAGACATTGAGGCACCTAGATTAGGGCTTGGTGCCATCCTAATGTATGTCTTTCAGAATCGAGACAAGCCCAGGATCGACGCTCGATCGCGAATGACCAACTGCCTTGACGTAAAGCTACAGCTCACTGTATCTATTTATAGAACCCACCTTGCTCAACGCCATTCGAGTCGGACGAGCTTGTAACTGCTCAGCGTCTGCTGCGCAGTCTATGGCGGTGCACGGGTACAGTCCAAGGTCACTTCCCAGTCTTAATCATACAATAATATACACTACTAACACTACCAATAATCTAGAAGATGAAGTGCAGACCGAGAAAGAGGGAAAGCAACTAACTAAACCACGTCGGCCCCGTTTCTCGCCTCAATTCGGTGTGCCATGGTACACTCATAGTGCCAATCTGATATTCCGGTAGTATAGAACCAGAATGAGGCTCAGGATGTGAATGTGTAGCGTCATGTTCTTCCCCGCTTCCTGCCTCCCCATGATCATGAGAAGGTCCTGATTTTGAACGCTCTTGCGAGGGCATGACAATCATCACGGAAACTTCAAGAGCTTCTGGCATCTCGATTGGTCTTAGCTCCTCATCGAAGAATGATGAATGTCGTGGTTGTGAACTTGAGTTTTGACCACGTCGCCATGATGAAGGCACCGGGAATGAAGAGAACGGTCGAGGGTCAGCCGCAGTACTGCTTTGCGAACGCGATGGGTTGTGTAGGCCCGGTGCAGTGGATATGGTGTCGTCTTCGATTCCGCCTTTCGTTGATGTCCAGTGAGTGCTTTTTACTAGCGTTGCTGATAGAGGCTGCAGATAGGGTGCGCAGAACGTATAGGGTATCGTCAAAATGCCTCATCTCAAACAGCTGGATGGGAGGCGAACCTTTGTATAGTCCCATCCGTTCTCTACAGCTTCCGTACTGCTCATCTCATAAAGCACCGGCCGCGCCTGCTCAACCTCCTCCGGCGTCAACTCATCATCATCTGGCATTGTCACGTCGAACTCGAATGCTGCATTCCTCCTCCTCAAGAACCTCCTCCTCGAAATCGTGCCCACCGCCACAAATACCACCAACAGGATGAAAAATATGATGACGAAAGTCAGGTTATTGAACCCCGTCTTCTGCGGCTGTGGTCCGCCGCCGCCGCTTCCGCCATTGGTGCCACTGCTGCTGGAAGATGGCGCCGGAGAAGAAGGAGACAACGCGCTGGAGATGGAAGTTGAGGACATGTGTGAACTGCCCGGAATCGGAGGACGATAACTCCATTACTGGAGGTCATTCGCCCAGCATTCGGCTCCTTTCAGAAATAGAGTCCCATGTTCACTGGAGTCCGTGACACCAGGTTAGTGCTCATCAATTTCTAATGTCGATTGCTCCTTTATTGACATTTTCTCGAATATCATTGGCAGTTGAGCAGGAATATCAAGATGCTACATGAAATGCGTTTTCCTGCAGTCAATCGACCGGAAAGCTCAAGGCCCCCGCATTGCAAGGGTCACGGAAATGCAATGCTTAATGCGTCTATTTATAGCGCTGCCTACATATTTATAGTCCTTGTGATCGGCTTATCGGACGGAATACTCACGTCCATCTCCTCGTTGGCAAGAACCGTCGGTTCGCTAGAAGTCCTCTCTGCCTCGAAGAGCATAAGGAGTTATGTGTTCAACGGCTCAGATTCACGGGCGAATGGCACCTTGATTCGTAATCAGAAATATCTGGTATCGCTGCTGTCGCCGCCTCGATCCAATGCCTTGGGAAACTGGTTTATCAAAGCGCTCTGCCAACCTTCCGAGTCTTGGCGTGCTGGTTGCGTGCCTAGAGGCTAGGGCATGGGGGATTAATCCAATACTCATGCGCCGCCAAGACACGATCATACTCACGGGAGCCAGTCGTGACAAGCAAAGACGGATGGTATGGCCTGGCAAAAGCTAAGAATTTGCGATCCACTCCGCTTGGAGCGATAAGCTGGTGACCCCAATCTGGTATTCTGGGAGAAAACCACAAGAGTCGTCTCTCTCGGCAGGCCGACCCAAGCGCCCAGATGCGGGAGCCAAAGGAGCTTGTGTTGGACCATTATGACGTCGAGAAGGTGAAGGCATGGCGATCATGACAGATATTTCAAGTTTGTCTGGAGGCTCCGGATGTTTGCTCTCCTCTATCGACAAGTCGTCTGAATCCGCCAATGGGTCGCTTGCGCTTATGAGTGTTGCTGATAGCGGCTATACATTGCAGCTGAACATCGGCTTAGGCTAAAGCTGTTGGTTCGACTCACCGTCGTATCTGTCCAGGTCGTCGTGACTGCATCCCTGAAATATCGTTCATAAAATACAGGTCGTTTCGGGGGCGGCCTGGCAACTCGTTGAGGCACAATCGGAGGAGGTAGCACCGTACCTCTTCTTAGAGTGTACATATGCCTTCGCCTGGAGAAAGTTCCCAACATGACAGCAACACCAAGCAGGATAGCAGCTGTGATAAAGTATGAAGTCGAGGGATGTAGCCCAGACCCGTTGTTGACCATTCCATCACCATTAGCGGAGGATGTTTGTGAGGCCGAGGAAGCAGAAGTGAGGGATGAGGCGGAGGTCGTGGTGGTAGTAAGTGACATGTTAGGTATGCGATATATTTTGTCATGGGACTGTATGTTATAAGTAGTCCTTTGGATATACCCATGCTTGACAAACGATCTGTTTATAGTGACGATCCCGAGCTAGAAGACTTTACGGACTGAATTGCCGACAAGTGCGTATCGCCAAACTTCTCGTCCGACGAGTCAATATTGCTACCTGACTCACTCAAGCCCTTGAAACGCAGATCTCGGAGACAAATCCTCCACAAGAATCGCATTCATGGGGACGTTCGAGTACTCGATGGTATATTTACGACTGCCCGGCCATGAGCTGCAGACAGCAGAGTTAAAAGGGACATAACTGACAGATAGAAGCTCGCCTATTCTTAGATCGTCCTCTTACTTCCCCACACGACCAAAAATAAATATGTAAAGCCCAGTTCGAGGATTCCAATCAGCAAGTACCAGTGTGCGACTGTGAAGTGTTGGAACATTGACTGTGTAGCCGACCTGAATGTGCGCAGCACGGAGCAAAATGTAGATAAACATGGTGACTCAGGAAAACGAAGAAAATAAAGATGGATGATGCTTGATTAACAGTTATTGTCGTCATCAACGTCTCCTCCGGTCGGAATCGGTCAGCATATACAGACGTAAATCCTCAAGTTCCAACCGAGAAAATGACTCGACGTTGAACCTGCAAGCCCTTGATTTCGGACAAATGAGCATGTCAGTCGCGACTAGGACATTAAAACTACTGAGCAAGAACTTATGGAGGAAGGTCTCTTTGAAGGTACAGGGAGTCAATATGATCGATGTGCAGGTACAGAGAATCGCATCATCTGGGGACAGCAGGGTAGTAAATATAAAGAAACAAGATGTAAAGAGAAAGAACTTCGCGTGGCATGATGATTCAGGAAAGAAATGACAATGTATATTCGCCAAGGGGTTGTACTTTCTGGATATAGCTGGAGCAAAGTTCTGTACAAAAATAGAAGACCTGAGCATACGTGCTTGCGGACAATTGCAAAGAGAAAAAGGGGAATAAACAGGATGTAGAAAGAGAAGACAATGAGGTAAACGTTTACTTGCCAGGGCCCCCTTCCTTTCGTTGCATATTGACTGGATCATAAGTCGGGCAACCTAGTTCTAGAGCAGATACCAAGTGTCATGGTTTGCATCTAGCCGCTCTTCATCCTGGACCTCACCACCTTGTTCCTTAACGCCTTTTCCTTCAACTCGTTCTCTCGACGCGCAAGATCAGCGTTAACGTCCTTCTCATCACTCTGCAGGGGAACAAATCAAATACATCTCATAGTCAGCCTTCTGAAGGAGAGCACAAGCAAACAAGTTGAGCACAACGCACATCGTCATTACCCACGGTGTCCCACTTACTTTTCTTGCGTTCTGCCTCGGCTTGTCCCTTGATTTTCAGTTCGCCATGGGTGGAAGAATTCCGGTCGACGTCCATCCTTTCATCTCCATCGCGGTCGCGGTCTTTGTCACGGTCGCCACGCCTAGGAGGAGGAGAGTAAGACCGAGTCCGCGACCTGGATCGAGAGGAGTAGTCCCGTTTACGATCGCGCTCTCGCCCTTTGCCAGAACGGCGATCAGTTTCTCCACCATTTCGTTTGCCAGACCGGTGAGCAGGACTTGGGCTCCTCCTTCGTGGTGGAGATGCCGGTGAACGGGATCTAGAATCCGAAATGCTAGGACTGCGTCTTCGACGCCTAGGCGGACTCCCACTCCTTCTCCGAGCATACTTGCGAGGCGGAGAGCGCGTGCGACTGCGAGATTCCGATCCTGATGGGGGAGAATGACGTCGGCGGCGCCCAGGAGGAGGGCTGCGACTATTCCTTTCTTTATAATGCTTTGGAGGTGTAGGTGTAGGTGAGCGCTGCCTTCGCCTACTGGGAGGAGGCGGCGTGCGAGAGACGGAGCGAGATGGGGATCGACGAGGTGGTGAAGGGCGCCTACGAGGAGGAGAGCGTGTGCGGCTTCGCGAACGCGAGCTGCTGGCAAGCGATGGAGAGCGGCGACGAGGTGGGGACCTATAGCGACGTCCTGGGGGAGAACGAGAATTCCTTGGAGTGACAGACCTCGAGCGCCTCCTAGGAGGAGGAGGGGAGCGCGACGAGAATCGGCGACGCTACAGAAAATCATCAGTTTGACCCTAGGAGTGGAGAAATGAGACGGAAAACTTACGCCACCTGGAGGTCCTCCACCTGGGGCGCCTCCTCTGTTACCCCACCCTGCGTCGCGTGGACGGTCGTCATAACCACCTCGTCCACCGCGCCCACGGCCTCTTCCACGACCTCCCCGACCGCCACGGCCGCCGCGCTCAGAGTCTCTAATTTCATCCAGCCGTGCTCGACGGTCGCGCTCATCAATGGCGCGGGTGTCACCTGCACGCGCTTTCCGCATCTCTTCTTTCTTCTGCTCGACAAATGTTCTTGGGACACCAGAAACTTCTTCTTGGGCTTCCAAGAGTAGCTTCCATAGAGCCTCCATGAATTTCCCTGTGTCCTTGGTCAGAAAGCCAGTTAGGTTGATTTGCATCTTCTTTGGGTCTGGATGCTAAAAGAAGGAATTCGGTGGAGCGAAGTCGCAAGAAAATTAACCAAGAACGTACGGGTTGCGACTCGTCCTCTAGTAATCCCATTGCGTACTCCACTACAACCTCGTCTTCGAAACCAATAAGTTCCACAATCTTTTTGGCTATCCAGGGGCGAATGACCGTCAGGTTTACTTTTCTCATGTCGACCTGGAAGGTATTCAGCACATCGCAATTAGAATGATAGAATGTCCGACCTTCTTCTCGAACTCGGGAGGAAACTTCATCGTTTTCAACAGCTTCATTTCCTTGTCGGAAAAGCGCCTGTCTTGGTCGGCGGAAGTCCCTTTGAAAAAGCCTAAGTAGATTATGATAGTGAGCATATCGCAAGAGCACAGTATAACATGATGAATATCTCACCAGCATCCGCCATCTTTGCTAGATAGTCGATAGAGTGAGCACAAGAGGAATGACTGGCACGGCCAACCGACAGCAGAAAACTCGTGAGAAACAACTCCCTTTTTTAGATCGACCTTCGCTGAACGCCGATTGCTATTCTCAAGCCATTCTGTGTTTCTCTCGTTCACCTGAAGATTGGCCATTCGTACTGTAAAGCGAGCTGTGGCAAATTCTACATCGTAAGAACATGTATATCCATTACAAATCATCGATGCTGAAGCTGACCACAAGTAAGATTTCGTACTAGATTCACATCGATTGCTCTGCTGACTATTATGGCCAGACGTCCTATCACTTCATCTCATCCATTTTAAGCAATCCATCATTGATTCTCTACTGCCGACTTTCCTACAGAGGTTGCCCAAGGATCTGTCGTAGGAAAGCTTCGTTATTTGGAGGTCTTCCAAGGAATTCCTACTTAATGCCGTCAGTGCAGTCCGTAGGAAGGTGGAATTGAAATACCTTGAGGATTTCCATCTCGTCGCGACTACCTCCTGGCAATAGGACTATATCGCGGTAACGCCGACCCCAAGCAGGGTTGAGAGAGTCAGCTTTAAATGCTGTCTCTGTGAGGCGAGCGCACATTAGGAACACAGGAACAATGGCAGACAAGGAAAGATGACTTACTATACATGTCTGCTGCAAAGCTTTGGGACCAGGTATAGCTAAACGACTTTGTTCAGACTTTGACTCTGGAAAAAGCATTGAAACTGCCATACCCGTAGTAGCCCACCCCATCGCCTCCCAGAAGGTGTTGGAAAGTGGCATGACCAGGAGTTTCCTTATCATATTCATGGAGGTAGACCTTCTTGCGAAGAGAATTCCACAGGTGTGCGTAGTCATCCTGGACTTCAGGAGTGTCGCTCATTAAGTAACGTGTTTCTCCTGTTGATTACAATATACTTACCTGGCAAGATGTGGACAACCAGATCGAATTTGGCGAAAAACACCTGTTGTAGGTAGAACAAACCAGTCAACGAGTACCGACTGAGAACATGAAGAGTGAGATTGCTTTAATCCAGAGCTCAAGCTGAAGAGCAGGCTTACCTCTTTATCAATTTGTCAATCAGGTCAGGAGATAATGGCTTCTGCGTTTCAAAATGACTTGACAGTTTCTTGAGGACTTGAGGTTCCCAGCACCTACGGGACGCAGGAACTTGGGGTAAGCGAAGAAACCGAAACCATAGACTCCATTTACCAATTTTCCAACATCTGTGAAGGGGCTTCTCCAAAATCCGAAGTAACACTATGAAACAACGGAGCATGTATCAGGATTTGAAATGAGAATTCAAGAGACTCAACACACTTCAATCCATGGAACCGCGCAAACTTGGTTCTGCTTAGAAGATGGTGGAAAATATGTCCCATCTCATGGAAGAATGTCCAGACTTCTTGGTGACCCATAAGAGCAGGGCGTTCAGGTGTCGGTTTGGCCAAGTTGGCCACCATCACGATTATAGGATAAGCCCGCTTCTTATCTGGGAGCTCATAGCCCTGAAGGACGGGCCATACAGCGTTGTGGGTGAATTTACCCGCTGTTTGTGACAGACAATGAGCATGACTGTTTCGTTCTCTTTTCAAAAGAAGTAGACTCACGGCGGGGGTATAAGTCAAGATAGAAATATCCTACAAATCCTGCGTCCCCTTCAACGTCTGTCTCCCAAACAGAGAAGACTTGCACATCTGCGACACAGGAAGGGCGGTTGAGTCAGATTGTCACACATCAAGATTCGAAAGGTACGTACCTGGATGCCAGACCGATGCACCCTTCACTTCTTCAAATCTCAGCGAAAGGATGTGGTTGTACACCGACAAGACAGCTGGGACAACGGCGGACACAGGGAAGTATTTCTTGATCTCAGCACCGTCCAAGTTGAGGGTATGTTTGAAGAATTTCTTTCTATAGTAATTGTGATCCCAGATGTAGAACTTGCCGTCGAACGGCAGGCCTTTCTCCTCGTGCTCTTTCTTTTTCAGTTCGCGTAGTCCTTCGAGTTCTTTGATTCCAAGGGGTTTCAATTTGTCTTCTAGGTCGTCCAAGAACTAAGCAAGGTTTGTGTTAGTTTGCGTGAATCTATGTCGTACTAGAAAGAACATACGTCTTCAACAGTTTTGCCGGTCTTCGCCATCTTCACTTCCGTAACGTAGTCGGCCCACGTTTTATAGCCAAGGAGGCTAGCAATCTTATGTCGCAATTCCATTGCCCTGTTGAACAGAGGAACACTCTTCTCTTGACGCGACTGCCAGCTTTCATAGACCTTTTTTCGTACGCTAGGATCTTCCGCATAGCCGAACTAGACAAAAAGATCAGGATGGCAGATAGGCGGGTTAGAGGGGCATGCTTACAACAGAGAAGATATCGAATCCTCTATAGGTTATTTTGTAGCCGGCATTTTCGCCCTCCGAGAACTTCTCGCTAGAAGCTAGCTCCTCGTCTGGGACGCCTTTGAGCTCGGATTCAGAGAGCACAATGAAGCCCTAGGAGAAGTCAGGACACAAAGTCATCTCTGAAAGGAAACGGCTCACATCCTCTTCGTTACAGTTTTTCTATTGCGCGGTCATAAGTAAATATCAAAGCTGCAGTTTCGAAAGGTCTCACCTCATACTCGGAGATTACTTGAGAAAGTTCTTTCTTCAAAGACGTGAGTTTTGCTACTTTCTCCGCCGGAAGCCCGAGCCCGAGTCGTTTTCCATCCAGGATCTGCGTGAAGCGTTCAGCGTGAGAGCGAGAAAGTCTGCCACAACGATACCCAAACAACCGCCATACCATTTTGTCCACCAATCGCCGTTCCTCAGAGGATAGTTGGTCCCATAAGCCCGCTTCCTTGATGTTCTTCTCCGCAGCAAGTTTTGCCTTGAAGACGTCGACGCGCGTCGATGCTTCCACATCGAAGTCGTTGAGGAGAGTCTCTGCCTGGTCGGCAGCCTCGCGGACCTCCTTTGACGGAGAAACACTCTTGGTCAAGTCAACGAGTTCCTTCAACTCAGTGAACTTTGTTCTTCCGTCTTCCAGTGCAACCTAGGAAACGATGCTCAATGAGAGTGTTTCGGTAATCGCGTCAAGTGTCTTACAAAAACCTGGAAGAAGTCAGATTAAGCACCTTGAAGGTCGCGCTAAAACGTTGAAAGCTAGACTTACTGATTGAAATGTGCAGTCCTTGGTGTCAAGCGCCCCGACGCGGTCGACAACGATTTTATACGCGTCTATGCCACGCTTTGCCAGATCAGAGATATCCTGGGCAGTATAGTCCCATCTCGGAAGGGGTTGAGGAGGTGTAGTGGGCATTGCTTGGTAGCTGGGGCTCGATAAAGCTGCAGGTCCTTGTTTTTGGACAGCTATTTAAGCATCCAAAGGTTTTGAGGCCTGTGATCCTCTCGAGAAAGGCGATGTACTTCCTCGAGGTTTGTTGGACAGAGTACCTGAACGTGCCATGCGGTTCCCGAGTTCATGTGTATCTAGTTAGTAATCCACACAAGCTTGAAGGTGCTTGAAGTCGTTCGGCGAGTATGCCTGTACTAGTAGCTAAGTGCAACCAAAAAAGCCGATCAACGTCTGTAGAAGGGAAGTGTAAAGGCGCGACTCACATTTGACGATAAAGCAATTGGCCGTCTGGCCTTTGAGCGGCTGGAACTATGTAAATGGCCACCACGGTCTGTATTTCCTGAGCGTGATTCTATCAAGGTTGCACATTTCGAGCAGACAATGGGCATCTTTGACATCGCAGTTACGGGCAAGCATGAGCACTGGGCAGGAAGTAGGAATGTGAAGCAAAGTCACTACAGTTGAGAGACGGCAGTCAGTACACCGCCACTTATGAACGAATTCACACAAACCAAAGCTCAGCTTCATACAGGCAAGTCTTCAGAACTAAGGGGGACTTTATGATGCGCCGAGTCAGAAAAGAAATGTAATTAATAAATACAATAAGAAGTACAGGGGTAACAGATATAAAAACGAAGAAAATGCAGTCTACTTGGCACCCGCTGATGAGAACTCTGGTGGGAGACATTAGAGTGTGGAACACGTTAATGAACTGAAGATACTCACTCGTCACTGACTTGGTGCCTTCTGAGATGGCGTGCTTGGCGAGTTCTCCAGGCAGGATAAGGCGCACAGATGTTTGGATTTCACGCGAAGAGATTGTTGACTTCTTCGAGTAGGCAGCAAGTTCTGGAGAGCATCGAGTTTAGCACAAGGAGCAAAAACAAAAAGCAGCCAAGACGTACTGGAAGCTTCAGTGGCAATACGCTCAAAGATATCGTTGACGAAGGAGTTCAGGATGGCCATTGCCTTGTTTGAGATACCAGTATCAGGGTGGACCTGCTTGAGGACTAAAGGCAAAAATGAGTCACTTGATGGCCAGTAAAGCAAGTCACGGGACCCTTGTAGATGTAAGAGGAGTAGGTCTCCTTCCTGAGCTTCTTTCGCTTCTTCTTCTCGCCATCGGCAGGTGCTGCTGCCTTGGAAGTCTTCTTAGCGGCTTTGGCACCCTCAGTCGACTTGGCAGGGGCCTTGGAGGCGGTAGAAGCAGGGGCTTTGCCGGCAGTGGAAGCGGGTTTGGGGGCCATTGCGAATAAGGATGTGTGTTGCGGGGGCTGGTGGTTGGAGAAGAAGCGAGTGGGATGTCGAGGACTGAGACGAGGAAGGATTATATACAAGCGCGTTACTTTGGCCTTGTTTGAATCAACGCGCCTTTGTTGATCACTTGAGACGCGTCAATTGGGTCACCTGACCGTGGGCGTGACCACGAACTTTATTTCGTTTGTTGTTTACGTCGTTCGGCTGTGGCTCGTGCGCCTTGCCTCTTACCACTATAAATACGGGTCGACGACGATGGCTCTCCAAGTATCTTCTTGCCCTCTACCCACCACCAAGGCCTCCACCCTTTATCCACCCTAACCACCCTCACACTCGAATTAACAATGTCTGGCAAAGGAAAAGCTGGCAAGTCTGGAGGCAAGGCCGCTGGTGGTGACTCGTCGAAATCCCAATCTCGCTCGGCAAAGGCTGGTCTCCAATTCCCAGTCGGTCGTGTGCATCGTCTGTTGAAGAAGGGCAACTACGCTCAACGTGTTGGGGCTGGCGCACCTGGTATGTGCTTCAGTTTTTGGCATTTGAATGAAAATGACTCATGCTTTCATTAGTTTACCTTGCTGCTGTTCTCGAGTACCTAGCTGCTGAGATTCTGGAGCTGGCTGGCAATGCCGCTCGTGATAACAAGAAGCAACGTATTGTCCCTCGTCACTTACAATTAGCCATCCGAAACGACGAAGAGTGCGAACTTTCTATCTTACTCTTATACCTCAATCTGACATACGCATTTAGGTTACACAAGCTGCTCGGTAACGTCGTCATCTCACAAGGTGGTGTTGTGCCACACATTGCACCTGTATGTCTTATTCTATCTATACTTTTGACTTGTTGGCTTAATGTGTCTCCAGGAATTACTACCAACAAAATCCGGCAAGGGAAAGAAGGACGAAGGCATCAGCCAAGAGCTTTAGATTTCTTTTCTCATTCTCATTCTTGTCCATTGTATTTTTTATTCCAGGTTGTATCTTTGCATTGTGTACTATTCTTCACGCCTAATTTAATGCTTTCAAGTCGGAAAACGTCTCGAGTGACTTAAACTGTCCTTGTGCTGATACTACCATTCCCTCAGACTACCGTCTTCGCCTCTCCATGCAGGGTTTCTCCAAGCTGGCTCTTGCATATAGGCGGCTGACTTCGAGCGAACAAGTTCCTCGTTTATTTCGATACCCAGTCCAGGCGCTGCGATTTAATCAGTGAAGGTATTGTCGATCTTAGGGTTTAGGGTTTTACCTCGAAGGATATCAATATGGCCGTCCTTCACGCTGAAGACACTTGGGTCCACCAAGTAAGTATGCAAATCAGCGACTCCGGCTTGATTGTAGTGAATCTAATATTGAAAAGAAGCAGGGCCCATTCGTTACTGGATCTCTGAAGGGCTTCGGGACAGGTCGTTACGCACCTCCCAGCTCATTTCTTGGATGAAGACTTGCAAGGAAAATGTCATAAACTGCGCATTTATTCAAACGACCGTTGGTAACTCACAATTTGGTACTGCAGTATCAACTTGAATGCATGCCGCTAGCGCAATAGGTCCAAGCGGACAATGAGGAGCGACTCCCACATCGTATGTCTCCGCCATGGATGCAATCCTGTGCAGCTCGCTGATTCCGCCACAGTGCGATACCTACACAGACAATGAGCGTTCGAGATAAATCAGTTTCTTAGCCAAGATGTCGAGGCCAATGTGCAGACGGAAGACGCACATCGGGCTGGGCGATGTCAGTGGCTCGACTTTCAAAGTAAGGCCGGAAGTCGTTCCTTGTGAAGAGCCTCTCGCCAAGTGCGATGGGTGTGCTGACGAGCTTGGCGAGGTCAGCTGTCTCCTGTGGATGTGAAGCAAGAAGGGGCTCTAAGGAGAGGTGAGCTCGATGCCTTTTGTGCGTGTCGGAAGATTTAAGATTTACCTTCGATGAAGAAGGGTCGGTGCGGTTCTAGCAACTTTGCGAGTTGCCTAGCCATGCCTTTGTGCAGTCGACCATGGAAGTCCACGCCTACGTCGAGCCCGAGGTTGCGGACAGCTTCTACTCTTTGGACCGTCGAGTCAAGGACAGTCGGCGAGTCGATCCAGGCAACAGATTCTGCTCATGATCGTCATTCCACCCTCACGAGAAGAACAGGAGAATGGCTCACCAGTGCCGTTCATCTTCACAGCCGTGAAGCCCTGATCCTTCCGCCTCTGCGCTTCAGCCTTAAAGTGCCCGAAGTCATCTCCGCCAATCCAGCCATACACGCGAATCTTGTCGCGGACTTTACCTCCAAGAAGCTGATACACGGGCACGCCCAACTTTTTGCCTTTGATGTCCCACAGTGCGATGTCCAAGCCCGCAAGTGCACTCTATTCACGACATAAGCAATCAGAACTTCCGCAGCAGTTGATAATGGTAGAACCTCATACCATCAAGACAGGACCTCCGCGATAGAATCGTCCACGGAACGCAGTCTGCCAGATATCCTGGATGTTGTCGGCATCGGTGCCCACGAACCGCTGAAGGTCCTGGAAGGCGCCTTCTATGGCCTCAGTGTGTCCCTCAAGCGTGCCTTCGCCCCATCCGACGATCCCGTCTTCCGTCTCGACGCGGACGAAGAGCCATCGTGGGGGAACGCGGAAGGTCTGATGTCATACCGCTGGATGAGTTGGATTGTCGCGTTCTTTGTAGGTGCGAGCATACCTCGATTTTGGAGATGATGGAAGGGGCCATTGTTAGGGCTCTGGATATGTGGTAATGGTGGTGTGGAGAGGGCAACGACTTGGCGAAGACTTTGACATGACTGAACTTTGGAAGGATAGGGGGATGACCACCCTCGGGCCGGACTGACGAGTTACGCGAGTCGATGAAGGAAGATGAATGAACCGGTGTTCAACAATGAGTCGAGCAGCCAAGCTGTCCAGAGTACAAGAGAATTATAAATTCCTCAATTTTTTGCTCAATAAAGCGTCAAGGCAGTCGATGATTTAGAATTACAATATATTTAGTATACTAGCCCCTGCGTCGTGCACGTTATAATACCAGTAATCAGGCGTGGTCTGCAAAATAACAGATTATATTAACAGGGATAGTCAGAGAGCGCTGTCGACATGCTTACCTGGATGTAGAGGGTACCATCCTCCAAGACAGACTCGTTGATGCTACCGCTATTCGTCTTGTCGACAATGCGCAGCGTAATGGTCTTTTTGGGAACTCCTTCAGCAAATCCTTCTTGCAACATGTCGTCGTTTTTGAAACCTTGGCGTAAAAGCTGGTCCTTGATGCCTCTGTTGAGTGTCAAAATAATGCCGAGCGAAATGAGATGAAAGTAATTCACGCACTTGAAATACTCCAGGGTGACAGCCCCAAAGTTCCTCTGCCAATCCTTGTCTGCCTTCTTCAACAAAGCAGCGTAATTGGCTTCGAAGTTGGGATCAAGAACGAGGTCCGGCAGGGCAAGGATATCTGCAACCTCGTCGTGCAGAGACTTGATCTCGGGCTCGTAGTCGGTCTTGATGGAGTGCATAGCAATCAAACAAAACCCTTCGTGGCGAGCTTCATTGATTGCAGCTGTCAGGGCATCCAAAAGGTAGCCCTGATTGTAACCGAGGAGGTCTTCCTTGAAGAGTATACGAAACGAGCCGTCCTTGACGTCGGCTGAGATAGTAGGAGCCTACAGCGAAGTCTTTGTCATATCCTTGACTTTGCTGGAATTTGACGCACGTTGGTACCAAGCTCGTTTACTTCTAGGGTGACCTCTCCTTTGGTGACAGCTTTCTTGAGATAGTTCAAGCCTGTATCTCCGTATTTCTCGACATAGCTACCCAGTGCTTGGACAAAGCCTTCGGCATAACTTAAGAAAAGGTGAAAATATGAGAGTTCTGAAAGGTCGAGGAGCTGGAAAAGCGCACCCATAGAAGACATTTCTAGGGGAAGTCGCGCCGCTGGATGCCGCGTAGGCCCAGACGGCATTGACATCGAACTTGAAGGACAAAGGATATCCCAGGAGAACTGCGATCTGAGACTCCAGGTCGGACTTCTTCGATTCCCATTCGTCACGAACTACACAAAGATATACTCAATGATCTGAGAGACAGAGGTGTATGTCATTAACTGACTTTCTTTGCGAATAGCAAGCGGAAGCTTCTCCAGGGGTGCTTTGGGAGAGAATGCAGGCATAATTTGGATTGAGAAGCCTTTTTCAGGACGTCGTGTACTAGCTTTCCTGCTGGAATTACCCAACTTCCGTCTTTATACGAATGCAGAGGAAGCCATGGTAACTGAAGGTACAGACAGCAGCCAGCCAGGGACACACCCCAGCTCGATTTCTGATGTCAAGCCGTTTGAGGTATTCGTAATACGTCAAATGCTGCGAGACGTGTCATGCCATGAAAGCATGTAATTGAAAATGAGAGTGTCTTGGCTATCAGTCGGAAGCACGGTGGGTCTCAGTGCATCCCCAATGCACCAGGACTACAGCCCCTACGGGATCCAATGAAAGATCGTTATCCACAGCGTCTTGTTCTCTGTGCCTCGCTTCCGCTGTATCCTTCGCACGGGAAGAGGTGGTGCTGAGTTGAATTCATGAAGGTCCTTGGAAACGAAGACAGATTGGAAATGCCACATTGGACATGCTGGCAACATCTTTGATTGGATGACAGTCCGAGTGTATAGTCTCTGTCAATGACTCGATGGCAAGCGTGGCGAAAAGTCGGCTATGAAGGGAAAAGTGGTCGCTCCCTGGCAGGGAAATGAGCAAACAGCTTTCTTAACGAACCTCTTCGCAAAGACCTATGTCAACAGAACTGTAAGGTTCTTTCCACCGGTTTCATGCAAAAAATGTTTGATATAGACACACCTTTTGATCAGCCCGCTCCAGATTCGACTGGATATACGGGACCAATGGGAGTCGCAAGAAGGGCTTGTTCAGAAGTCTGTCAATTCGCTTGAGAAGACTCTGGGGTATAAGATAACACCACTTGTGCAATGGCCCGAGTTCTATCGGGCACTGAGGGAAACCTATCCGGACAACGGTGTGCTAGTTCCTACGGTGGTTCGATTGGTGGCTTTCGTCTACGACTTGCTCCTGGCAAGGCTTGAAAGAGATGGCGAGGGTGAATGGACTGAACAGCTTCTGGACGAAATGAAAAAGCGAGCTGGCTGGGTGCTTCATATCGAGGTGAGAGCATCCAATTCATCGATGCTTTCAGTGTTGACGACAGACAAGTAGGTATACAATGGAAGCCGGCCTCGAATTTCGTTTCGTGGTAGTATGGGCGAGCTCTTGCTTGAGTTTCCTAGTCGAAGCATGTCTAGCAATGCCTCTGTCCAAACTGCACTTGAGCGAGACATGGATCAGTTCTTTTCGCTGGTGACGCCTGCTTCAGTCGAACTTGAACATGAGGACGGTTGGGATGAAATAGTCCCCGTGAAGAATGACGAGGCATCCCCTATACGCCACCAGGGTTCGCCATCTGTCCAGGCCACCTCGCAAGTACCTGCACTGGAGAGTCTGCCGAAACCAACAGATCTTTTCAAGGTCACCTTGCCCTATATCCTACGAGTGGACGCAAGAACCAGCCCTCTTGTCGTCGAGTGTAGCCATCAGCAGAGTCTCGATCTCCTTGTGGCGTATTTGGGGAGATGGGCCAAAACAAACATGCGAGACAGCTTGAAGGTGCGTTCAGAGAGTAAATTCCAGGACCAATACATCGACGTCAATCTAACCCATTTCACAATCGAAGCGTCCCATACTGAAGGTAACGCAGAAGAGAAGCGATTTCTTCCTTGGAATCATCGATCGAGTAGAAATCGAGCAACAATTCGGCAACATCAGTAGCGAACCTCTGAATCCAGCCGTGATATTAGCATTCGTCGAAGGCATACTGGGATACAAGGAAACACATACGACGGGATCGATCTGGACTTTCAAGAGGCTACAGCTGCTTACGGAGTAGTTATTGTCAATCCATGTGCTTCCTTGACACCTTGAGCTCGTGAAACCGTTGCCAGGAAAATCCTATTGTCGGTTCCTCACGAGAAGGATGTGAAGTTGAGCTGATTGATGTCGCAAGAGAGTAAATAGCGATCATGTCAGTTTGCTTTACGAAGTCGTGGCGCGTGCTGACGCGAACTGGGAAGCACTTGCCAAAAACGGCCACAAATGGAATTCTCCGTAATCATCGAGTGAGACCGTTCTGCGATTTAACTTGGGTCACCACCACCGTCCTCAATGTCCCCTCTCCAGACGCGTAAAAAGCGGACCGAAAGGCCTGTCAAAAACAGGCAAAGATGCAGCGACACATAGTCAACGCCAAGTCAGTCCTTCTCTTATCTTTGTGCCTGCATGTCATATGCTCAACAAGACTGCGTTTTCTACTGCCAGGAAATTAGCAAGAGGATTATTCACTGACATCACCTCACGTGCGATTGCTAGATACCATATAACAGCCAGATTCTCCCCTGCTAGGCTACCTGCAACTCTTGCCATCGCCCCTGGCACATCACGTCGATTCAGTGAACAACGCTCCATCTTATACCCTCGAAACATGTCCAGCGCTAGGGATACGACTTTGCAGTCCGACATCGCTAAGATGAAGACAGAGGCTGATGGCTCTTTCAAACGTGCAGCCGCCTCTTTTCGCAATTTCATCGAGAAAGACGGTAGATTCGCTCCAGAGACAGGTGAATTTTGTCCGCGCAGCACTTATATCGCACCGCCTTACATTGTCCATAGATCGATACCACCTTTATGTCTCCTACGCATGCCGTGAGTTTTATCATCGTGCAACCCATATAAGACATACCAATCATTGTTTGGACAGCTTGGGCCACCCGAACCCTGATCTTCAGAAAACTCAAGGGTTTGGACTCTATCATTCGTATGTTATACTTTTAGAGCCACCGATCGAATTGGATCTAATTCTGTTCACTTAGCTGTTACTGTCGTATCCCCCCACATGGGCAGTCTTGGGTGGCCTTTTGCTCGTGCAGACGCATTCCCCGGTGCTGGTGACGACCCGCTATACCAGTCTGAGCACATTAGGGACCTCTACCTCAAAGCAGATCCGAATTATGGAGGAAGGTTTGTCATATTCTCGAGCGACCCGATAGATTGGTATATATTCATTCGCGTTGTTCCCCAGGTTTACTGTACCCGTCCTTTGGGACAAGAAGCTGCACACGATTGTGAACAACGAAAGCTCAGAAATCATTCGCATCTTCAACTCGGCTTTCAATGAGCTTCTGCCTCCTGAGAAGGCTGCTCTCGACTTCTATCCGAAGGAGCTTCGTGCTGAGATTGACGGTCTGAACGATTGGATCTATAACGGCATCAATAGTATGTCTCTCTGTTATATTATTGCTCAAGTGGCTCACTTGGCATAGATGGTGTATATAGATCCGGATTCGCTACCAGCCAGGAAGCTTACAGCAAGGCCGTCCTCGAAGTTTTTGAATCTCTCGACAAGGTCGAGAAAATTCTGACTGGGAAAGATTACCTCGTCGGAGACAGGCTCACTGAGGCGGACGTGAGACTCTTCGTGACAATCGTGCGTTTGGGTTTTTCTCGGAAAATGTGTCGACGTGGTTTTAATGATTGCCTTGCCTATCTTCTCATATCCTTATGGCGGATGATTAGATCCGATTCGACCCTGTATACGTCGGACATTTCAAGTGCAACATTCGCACTATTCGAGATGGATATCCTGCAATTCACAAGTTCGTGCCTCGTTCTCCGATTCGTTGACTACATCGACGAATAATGTCTCTTTGCTTAGGTGGTTGCGGCAGTTGTACTGGAACAACCCGGCATTCAAAGACACCACTTACTTCGATCATATCAAGACCCACTACTATTGGTCCCATCCTTCGGTATGGCTATTTTATATGTCGTCTCCATGCTGATTTGCTCATGATCCTCTTTCCTGCTTGTAGATTAACCCGACCAGAATTGTCCCCGTCGGTCCAATCCCCAACATTCTGCCTTTGTAGGGACATCATGAATGACGGTAAAGGCTCCAAGCTTGCATTTTTAGCTTTGCTCTATGTTGTACAATGCTCGGGTATTACTTTGGAACATGTATTTTTAAGACGTCAATCATCAGTTTGTTTGAGCTGAAGCCCTTAACTATTTCTATCTGTCGTGCATGCTGGTGAAAGTGTCAAACCAATCAGAGGTTCTTGAGAACCAAGCCAGGCAAGGGGAATCGCCATGACTGTGGCCAGGGATTAGAAGCAAGATGGATAGGTATTTATACCACTAAATGAATGTAGGCAGACTCTCGGACCGAACAAAAATTAAGCTACAGATACTGAACAGATAGTACAGGGGTATGATTCTTTAGCAGATGGGGTGTGCTACTAGCCGCTGTGAGAATAGTCCATAAAATCCACATGCCCGAAATTAAATAACGTCCGCGGAGGGAAGGGAGTCAAAAACGAAAGAAGTCCCAGAAAACCTAGGAAAACAGGAGTCCAGACTGAAAAGAGAGTTCACGATGAGAAAAACCGCAAGAAGAAAAACTCCAATCATCGTATGGGGTCACATAGACTCGCATTGGCGAAATAGAGCCGTCGAGAAGCCGAGTCGTCGCTTGGTCACAACACGATGACAGCTCCCAGCATCGACAGAATCACTGCCGATCCAAGGGTGAGCAAAGCTTGCTCCCACCCGTTTACTGACGCCGAACGCGTGGCAGACGAACCAGTCTGGGACTGCGTCGGCGCGGATCCACTCGGACTGGAAGTTGCAGCAGTGTTGGCGCTGCCACTAGTCGATGGTCCACTGGTCGAGGCCTGTCCGGACGCCGAGGACGAGCCTGAGAGAAGCTAAAGGTGTGAAAAGTTAGCTGCTTAGGGGCATTCACGGCTCGAAGAAAGGCTCGCTTACTGCCGAAGAAGTTGACGTCTTGCTAGGTTGGGTCGCGGTTCCCGACGAGGAACTGCCACTCAGGCTCGTAGTCTGACTGGCGCTTGCCGTGGTGATGAACAGTCCGTTGCCGATGGTGCTCAGTGTGGTGCATAAAGAGGAAGCGGGTGCGGGGTGGGCCGCTGGTGTTTGCGGCTGGCCTTGGTGGAATGTTGACGCCCCATAGACGCCCATGGGCTATCGACGTTGGTCAGTGAATTCTATTCGAGGTCTAACGTTCGAGTTGATGTGAGAAATGGAACTGACCTCGCCGCTGTCAGCATGGCAGCTCGTAAAACCGACATCGTAATTTCCTGGCATATTCCACGCACAACCCATAACATCGTAAATGTGTTGACAGAACGTTGGAGCCTGAGGTGAAGGTTTGCAGGCTCGGAAACAGAATTCGTTGGCAGCTACAAAGTTCTGCCATGACATTAAATCATTGAATTGACATTCTTCAAATATGGCTTACGGTCCACTCATGCATCTGCTCGATTTGGCCGAATGCGTTGGAGAAGACAAGACCGCCGATAGGGTTTCCTGGAAGTAATTGCATCAGGGTATGTATATCACATTAAAAGGTCCCGACAATACCGTTTCCATCAGCTCCATGAGGGTCCAGCTATGTTGGGTTCCATTGGATCAGTTCTTCAAGTTTGCTTCGATGCTGGAAAATAGACAACAAACCTCTCCCTAAGGCAAGGTTATTTTTGAAAATAGAAATAGAAACTGTGGCACTGACCCCTGCGTCTCCAGCGGGAATATTGATCTTGGTCAGATCCCCGACACCTTGCAAAGACAAATGTCCAGATATGATCACGAAGCCCGGAATGCAACCTACCAGTAACCTGAACAAAATCTGGCGTAATGATAAAGTGAGCTCCAGTGATAGCGCCGTCCGGGATCAGACGCGTCCCGGTGCCATTCTATGACACAACGCGAAAAATCGACGTGTTGAAGAAGTATTCGATTAAACCGGCACGGAGAAAAATCTCACCTGCAGGCACCAAGAGACCTCGATGCGCTACAAACCCGGGTAAGCAGATCGTTAGTAAAACTACACGATCTCAGATCGAGGGCTAATAGTCACCTCCGTGTTACCGATGACAGAGTCGGGTCCAGGATTTGGGGGCGCAAAAACACACCAATCAGTAAGTGAGTTGACTGTTATAATTGGAATTCTCAGATCCAGAAGATATCGCTAGAGGGACTGGTTAAAAGACTCACGGTATGCGTTCTGGCAGTTGGAAGTCTGACTCGAACCGCTGCCACATTGGTTGGTCCCGGTCTGGCCTTCCTCTGTGGTGGGTGGTGCATTGGACGGAAGGTATGTCGCGCTGTAACTTTGGGCGCTTGACAATCTGGCGAAGGCCAAGGTCGAAATCGTCAAGATGCTCGTCAGATACGGCATTTTTGGTGGTCAACTGTAAGTGACAAGAGTCGGGGGATGAGGGGGATGAGCTGGCCGCGTCCATCATGGTGCTGTGGTTTTGTTTCCTTCTCAATTTTAGATCAAGTCCTTTGCGGGGTATTTTCCCGTGCCAAGCGGTATGCGGACAAAAATAGCCGTCTGATATCGGTCCTGCAGACCGCAGACGATTGGCGGTTATTCCACGATCATGTGCACACCAAAGCGCTTTCATAAATTCGATCGTCCTTGCAATTGAACTCTTTGTTGAAGTCGCAAACGTCCAGAGGTTGAAGATAGCTGCTCTGTTCTACCCTACCCATTAGTTGGCAGTGGGCTCAAGTTACGATGCGACAGACCTTGGACTTGACTTAAGTCACACAAGCTTCGACACGCCAGTCTGGATCCTGAACAAATTCTAAATGACGTGCAAACTTCTCGAGGCGAAGATATATCCAGTTTCTCAAGCTTCCTCGACAGTCAAGTTATGAGAACATTTATTTCCCTCTAAAGTATGAGATTTGCTGTCAATGCACATACGGCTCCGTCAATGGGTCCTGTTGAAATGAACTGGTTGGAACGCGGTCACGTTAGCCGTCCGGTCCCGTCGTCTTCCTTCATCACTACTTCTCTGCACAGAATCGAGAGGGCGCGTACGACGGCTTCGACCTGCTCGACTTCTCGGCATAAATTAGCATATCATCGCAATCCCGACGCCAAGTGTGTGAGAAAACCGAGCGATTCTATTGGCGACGTCGACGAACATCCCCGGAACATGGTGAGGATGATGAGGTCAGTCTCACATATAACGAGCGTGTCCGGATCTCGTGAGTCGTGAGTTATTCCAATAGAGGTGCTTTCTCCTCATCCCCATTTATTTCCTCAGGGCCCTTTGATTGGTTTGACTCGGCATGAATGCGCCCTTCTTTGGATCTGGCGAATCTCACCAAACCTGACCGACCTTGAGTGTAATATAAATACACCGGGTCTTGTACGTGAGGTCAGTCGTCTCCATTTCCCCAATCCACCATGCTAGACATTGTTAACCCACTCTTCCGTAGCATTGATCTTTCGACGGTAGCCCTCTTGATACCAGTGGGCGTTCTCCTTGTGCACCTCGTCCCATACTTTTTGGACGTACATGGAATCCGCAAATACCCAGGGCCGTTTCTCGCCAAATTTTCTGACCTATGGCTAGGTTGGGTATGCAAGGCAGGGCACCGCTCAGAGGTCGTCCACGAAATGCATCAGAAGTATGGTTCGTCCAAAACAACTAGTCACCATCTCCCGTAACTAACTTATGCCTTCCTTCACGGCGTAGGTCCCATCGTTAGACTTGCTCCTAATCATGTTTCTGTTGCCATTCCAGACGCCCTAGGCATCGTATACGGGCATGGAAATGGTGCTCTCAAGTCGAATTTCTATGATGCTTTCGTCTCAATCAGTCGCGGCGTCTTCAACACCCGGGATCGTGAGGAACACACTCGGAAACGCAAGATTGTATCCCATATATTCTCCCAAAAGAGCGTGGTCGAATTCGTCCCACAAGTTCGCCTCTACGTCGGAATGTTGATCAAACAATGGGATCATCTTTATGACCAAGCGCTGAAAGGTTTATCTGGGCCTGAGGGAGAAGGGTGGAGAGGACAAGGCGGTAGGCTGTGGCTCGATTGTCTACCATGTAGGTCATATCCTATGTTCTCGGACTCTGGCTAACTTTTGATGCACAGGGGTAAATTATCTTGCTTTCGATATTGTCGGCGATCTTGCGTTTGGAGCGCCGTTCGGAATGATTGAGGCTGCCAGGGACCTCGCAGTCGTGCCAAAGAATCAGGAGGATGCCATGAAGAGTTACGGAAGCTCCAAATCTGTCGAGGTCGTTGAGATTCCGGCCGTCAAAATTCTAAATGGCAGAGGTGAATATTCCATGTCGATGGGTGTCTTACCTCCTTGGTGGCGGCCCTTTGTACGGCACCTTCCTTGGTATAGGAAAGGAGGGCAAGACGTGAAGAGTCTGGCAGGAATCGCAATCATGGCCGTAGCGAAGCGCCTTGCCACTCCAACAGACAGAGTCGACCTCCTGAGTAAACTTCAAGAAGGACGTGATGGCGATGGAAAACCCATGGGAAGAGAAGAGCTGACTGCCGAGGCACTAACACTTCTTATCGCTGGCTCAGACACCACGTCGAAGTAAGTCGTGATCCGACCATCAGACTTATACCCCTCTCACTCTTACCTCAAGCTCCACATGTGCTATCCTTTACTACCTCGCTCGCAATCGCCATGCTCAAGACAAGTTACACAAGGAGCTCGACGAGCAGCTTGGCGCAGAAGATGAACTGGTCGCAACAGACCAACAGGTCAAGCGTTTGCCATATCTCGACGCCTGCATCAACGAGGGGTTGCGCTTACATTCAACCTCCGCGCTTGGTCTTCCTCGCGTTGTCCCCGAGGGGGGCTTGACCATCATGGGCGAATACTTCCCTCCTGGCACCGTTCTTAGCGTCCCTAGTTTCTCCATCCACCGTGACAAGACGATCTGGGGAGAGGATATTGAGGATTACAGGCCTGAACGTTGGTTTGAACGTGATCAAGCTGATATTCAGAAAACATTCAACCCGTTCTCAGTCGGTCCTAGGTACGTGTTACAGAATCCCTTCGATCAAATGGTTTGATCTCAAAGTTTTACAGAGCTTGTGTTGGACGCAATTTGGCATATCTTGAGTTGCAGATCATCGTTGCTTCCATCATGAGAAGATTTGATATTGTGCTCGAAAGCGCTGATCAGCAAGTAAGATATTTTGTTTGCAGCCGTTTTTCGTCAACTGACATTTCTGGCGTAGCTTCATACCCGAGAAGGTTTCCTGCGTAAACCTCTAGGTTGCAAAATAGGTATCAAGCGCCGGGACTCAGCTGTACCTTGATTCTCTCAGGATCATTGCGCCTCCGTGGGTCGATGGTTAGACATCTGTGGTTCTTGTCGATATCATAAGAAGCACTTTCCTCTTGACTATTCTCTAGTCGGATGTACTTATAAAATGAATGTACGGGTTTCGTTTCTGGATGTGAATCTCTATTCTTATTCGCCATCTAACTATTTCTTGTTGCATCATACCATGCATTGCCGAGAGCTGACGGCACCACCTATTGATATGTCATGTTGGCGATGGCCTAGTCCATACTGCGCCTCGGGGGAAGCGGTATCCACTAATAACCGTCCCGTGGATCGTTTTTCTGCTAAAGAGCGGAGGTCAGCTCACACGACAGCCTTATTTTAGGCAATCTGTCGAGGGGACAGTCCTGCAGGTTGCTATGAATAGCCCCATGATATTCTCACTACGCTGTATGTAAGGAGGGAAGTCTCAGGGCAATGCCATCTTGCAACCTGAGCTCTCCATCCCTTGAACGACACGCTTCATGGCGCTGCAGACGTCGCATAGTGCTGAGCCTTCGTCGACTACCTCAGGTTCCTCTTCCAGCTCCGAGACTGGGTCGTCCAACTCAGGACCCCCCAATTCGCCTTTCTCGGCGGCCGGCTCACCACCGCTTATTTTGGCTTTCTTAGCAATTGGCCTTTTCTCTGCTGCGATGGTCATCGTGTTCGGCTGGAGGCGAATACAGTACGCAAGAGGGCTCATACCGCAAGGTCTGACCTTCGACGAAGAGGGTATGAGTCCGAAGGCATCATTAGTCAGGCCGAAATTATGGGACTTGTGGAATGAAGAGGAGATCACTTGGGCTCAAGTGTCGGGGAAGGAGAAGGCAAGACGGGACTCTGAGTTGCAGTGGGCAAATATAATGGTTCGTTTTTCTCTCCTAATATTAAGCGCCAAAGGGAGCGCTTGCTTGGCGGTATAATGACTCCGCGTATAACAGCCTTTAAGTGCGAATGCAGTGCCAAGTTCACCTGTTCACGAAAGTATGGCTTCAATTGTGTCATCAACCGAGCTCCCGACGCTTGCCAGGCGCAGGGACCTTCTAGACCGTCAGCCGCCTGCCTTACGCATGTGGCGACGACTGCGGCAGCGGCAGAAGACACGCGAAAAGAGCACAACATCCAGTATACCATCACCGAGACTGCAAGTCGAAGTTGCGATTCTTATGCCGTCACCAAGATACCCAGTTTATGTCAGAGAAGAGGGGGATAATGTATATCACGAGAAGAAATGGCCCAAGAGAGAGGATATGACAGAGTTCTCGATCGGAGTCTATCAGAGTACATGGGATTAATGAATAATGATGATACGTTCAATGCAGATCAATGCAAGTGTCATCGTCTAGGATCAATGAAGAGATAAGAAATGGAAAGTGGGTATATGTAAGAACTGCTGGGTATCATGGAAATAAGGTCGTGTATGCCGATGTGTTATCTTTATCGTGTATCAGTGGGGATGTGCCGCAGGAATTGAAGAAGTGCAGGGTATCATGAAAGCGAGATCGTGAATGTCAGTGAGTGGTCGTTGTCGTGTATCGGTGGAAGGATACTGCAGAAAAGAGAAGAAGACACGACTGAGGAAAGTTATAGTATGCCTCGGGGAATGAGCTGCAGGTGTCAAATGATGAAATAGACATTCATGACAGAGTCACAGATCAGATTCACCTAGCTCCTGTGGTTTTTATTGTCAGCGCGTTCGTCGGCGCAAGGTCAAGATGCAGGTGCTGTCCATTTCTAGAGAAGGGGACAGCCCCGCAAAACCAGTGTGTTCAAGTAGGCAATCCGAACGTATTACTCCATGCGACCGGCACCCGTCGCGGTCGGCCGCCATACTGCAACGTTCTTCGAAAGCATCTCTTACACGATTCTGCTGCCTTGGGGAAAGGTGGTCGTATTCCTCCTGTGAGATCCTTTTGATGAGGGTGGTGTGGATGGCATGCAACACGTCACCAACGGTGACGCCCTCTTCGCGCTGAGCTTTGATGGGCCAGTAGGCATTAAAGAAGTCGCACACGACGTGGAGTCGCGGAAGAGGTGGATTAGTTGCAAACTGAGTGAAGTCGAGGTGGGATGGTGATTCCTCCGGATCCGACACGAGTCGAGCAGAATCCAATGGTGGTTCTCGGACGTCCCAAATGAGTCGACAGCCCCGCACCTCATGCTGCGAGTAAGCTATGAGGGGATTTACGTCGAAGTCCGCCATCGTGAATAGCTCAAAGGAGTGGCGGGAGGTGTTATCGCATCTGCGAGGTATTTGTAGTGGCGGGCAAGAGAGTGGGCGGTGGACAGGGAGATTGCAGACACAGACCTTTATGACAGGTCCCTATATATGTATTCCGCACTTGCAGATGATGACTGCTCTCGTAGGGCGGGTGCCGCTTGCTACGATGTAAACCAGGGAGCCACTGCCGAGGGCATGCACCGCCCTAAGCGATACTGCCTGTCGCCAAGTTCATTGACCAAAATCCACTGTCAATACCAGCACTCCGAAAGCGCTATTGAATTAAACTACCAAGAAGATATCGTCAAGAGCATCGGGTAGCTGGGCAAGGGCATGACGCAACCCTTAAGCGCCTTAGTAGTGCCATGTGCACAGTCCCGTCTCCGAGCACCGCCTCCCCACCGATGCTTGTTGCTCCGGTCCAGAACGGAAAACGTGTACTGGTTAGCAGAGCACAAAAATCGCGACGGGCAGTAATGAGGGCTTATTGAGCTGGAAAACTCGCTATGACTACAAGTCAGTCATCGCCCACGAGTGGATTTGTGATGCGCTTACCAAATGCTAGTTTTAGAGAGCACTCTCCATTTCATTGTCAGTGACGAAGTCAAAGCTTGTCAACATTTCGCAGAGAAAGTATGCAGAGAACTGAGATACTAATATGGCCTACAATGACCGTGATAAGTGGTGAGCTGTAAAGCGGATGCCTCCCATGTGAAGTCGGGGGATTGCCAGCAGACGGTAGCCGGACAAGTTTCGTCACTTCTTTGTCGAAAGGCATTCCATTACGAACAGAGCTGGCTGGTGAGAAAAGCACAGCAGTTGGGGCAGGGAATAGGGTGATTGCAGGGTGATGAAGACGAGGGGCAGGGGCGAACACGCCGATATAGGATTGTTGTTGGCATCGGTGGAAGTGGAGTGATCAACCAAGCCATGCGTCCGCTTTTCAGAAATAGACGGTTTATCGCTGTTTACACCTCTCTCTGACTCCGTGCTCGTATGCTCTCCAATGGCGCTACAACTTAGATTCCTCAAAGCTCTGATGATTATCATATCTTGGCAGGAAAAACCATGCTCGTCCACGATGTTCGCGGAGGTCCTGCGTAATAAATATACGAGACTGTCAATGCTGGGAACGATCTACTCCTTTCCTTGCTTCAACTTCTGCAAGCAATGGATCTTGGAGAGCGTTTGGCTTCTTTCCTTGCGCTACTTGCAACTGGCAGTTTTCTTACTTTCTACACTCCAATCGCTAGACATCTTGGAAGGTTCTCTATAATTTCCCCCGACCTTGTCTTGGAAGGATTGAAAGGGGATCCTTTTATCGTTGCCACTAAGAAAGATGATTTCCTTGACGGACATCCGACGCGTTCTTCGGGTTCCTTCTGGGGGAAGGTATGCTTAAAAGAGCTAGAAACTCCTCAGCACTCAATAATCAGCACTCAATAACACGGTTCCTTTGTATAGATATTCATAGCGAAGACCGCCATTGCCATTCTTCAAGTTGTCATAATGGGTGCTTGGCTTTATGACATATCGCACCTTCGCAGTCAATTCTCGTCACTCGCGAAAGGGTCTTTTCTTGGCTTTGCAGCTTATATATTGGCCGTCGTTGTCTCTTCTGTTCTGAACAAACATAAGCAACACAGCTCTTCCTTAACGCATCTCTGCATTTTGCTCACATTAAAGACCCTTGTGGGCGTCACAATCACATTTCTACCGGCCTCAGACGCGACATCCCAGTTCTCATTCATTAATTTTGTCTTCAGGGCATGGGACGTAGATCTGTCGTGTACGTTCGCGTCCTGGTTGATCGTGGTGGGAATGCCAAGGGGCTTACCTACCCACTTTCCGGAGGACACGCTATACTCCCGGAAAACCCTCGCAACCTCAGGTCCATTCCCTGAAGAGAATGTGTCCACGGAGAGCGGTGAGTTCAGGTAACTTGCGCTATTCACCGCCTTATTCGAACATTCTTCCAGTCGCTTCGCTCTACAGCACCCTATTTTTCGCTTATGCGACACAGGTTTTTATGCTGGGCAGGTCCAAAAGCCTCATCACTCTTGACCAACTGCCCATCCTGCCGGCCTCGCTGCGCGCTGCTGTCAATTTGTCTGAAATTAAATATGTGATCCGCAATTTCAAGGTCCCATTTGGAAATCTCATGCGTCCAGGATCAGGCTTTCAGTTGTCTCTCCAAGTCATACGAGCAAACTTTGGTCTGATCTCTGTCCTCCAGCTCGTTTCGGTTGTAACGGCGATCGCGTATTATGCGCCCATCTTTTTCATACAATACTTTCTTGCATATCTCGAGCAGGACCCTGAGCGGAAGAATACGTCCTGGGGATGGTTCTATGTCGGAGGCATATTTGTTTCCTATTTTGTCTTGGTCCTTGGTAGGATTGTCGTCACTCATCCGGCAGCTTCGACAGCTAATATTCCTCGAATCAGCGAATGCCCAGCTCTGGTCTTTATCTAGTAATAATCTGCGAACGAGACTCAGCCTTCAACTCAACACTTTGCTCTATGCAAAGACCCTAGTCAGAAAAGACCTCCCTTCCACCTCAAGCGGACCATCCACTGATGGAAACGAAACAAGCGACGAATTTTCTAGCAAGGCAGAAGTCATGACATTAATGACAACGGATGTCGGACGGGCTCGCGAGTGGTCGAGATTATCATTCTCCTTGACTGGTGCCACGTTTTCCATCCCTTCTGAGGTGAAATTGACCCTGACATACTAAATGATAGACGCGACCTTGGGTATCGGCATTGGGTCTTATATGCTGTATACCCTGCTCGGTACATTTTCTTGATTTTTCGCGATGACAAGATCTGAAATAATAAAATGATCAGGGTCTTCTACGTTTGTTGGTCTCGCGCTCGGCATGCTGCTGGTCCCTCTAAACCAGTTGGCTGGCAAATTTGTCCTGGCATATCAAAAGAATGTGATGAAATGTCGCGATGAACGTGTTGCTCTGACAAATGAGGTTGACATGCTCTTCGAAAAATGTTTGAATATAATCGGTACTGAACCGTTCACACAGTTTCTTGGCGCAATTCGGATGATTAAGGTGAATCAGCTTTCCTCAAAGCCTGCACTGCCACCATTTAGAAACTATAATGTTCTTAATTCAGTTCATGGCATGGGAAAGGGGTTTTGAGGACCGAGTTCTCAAAGTTCGTGATAAAGAACTCAAATTCCAGAAGCAGATATTTTTTCTTGAGGTACTGGAATTCAAGCCTCTTCGTGGCAACGCCGACTAACATAACGAGGTCAACAGACGCTCTGGAATTCCCTTGGGTATGTCCTACATTGGTTTGATTTAACTCAAATTTTAGATTTTTTGCCGCAGGAATTCGATACCTCTCATATTTGCTTTGGGTTCTTTTTGGCACTTTGCCGTCATTCGAAGGGAAGAATTGACACCAGCAATTGCCTTCACGGCTGTAATTCTTGATTCATTGACTGTTGAGTTCATTGACTTAGGACTCCCCTCGTAGATCGTCAGTGAGTGGGGGTCGAGAGGAATTTTCTAAAAGGAACTCATCTCAAGCATCTAGTCTTCGCTGAGATCAGATACCCACTTAACGAGCTTCCTGAATTTCTTGTCGAAGGATTACAGGTAGGAAATTGACACTTGTTAGAAAACAGCAGGCTCATTTTTTTCAAAAAAGGCCTTCGTGTCCTTGCAACGGATAGAAAAGTACCTTCATCTACCAGAGACAGACAGTGTATCTGCTCCGGAACAGGCGCGAGCACTAGACATCGAACTGCACTCTGCCACAATAACGTGGCCCCGAGTGCGTAGTGGTACTACCTCAACTCCCAAGAGCGTCTTCTCCCTTCAAGATATATCTACTATTTTTCCGAAAGGGGAAATCTCACTCATTTGCGGAAGGATTGGATCTGGAAAAACCCTACTTCTATTAGGCACGCTGAAGCAAAATTCGTATGGCTGTAAACCTGTTCATGCTAACACGATGCCAACAGGCCTTTTGGGAGAGGCTGACATTGTAGCAGGACAAGTTATCTGTCCTCGTTCTCCGCCTGACGCGCATGCATTCTTGACGGAGGTTGATCACACGGAGTACTGGATTGTTGAAGGAATATGTGCATATGTACCCCAGGTATCTAGACCCATGCTCGCCGTTTTGATTTACTGATTTGAAGTAGACGCCATGGCTCCGAAATCAAACCATCAAAGGTAATTCTCCAGAATTTTGGTCTATTCATTAATTCCATCAACTCGCTGGCAGACAACATCTTGTTTGGCCTGCCCTTTGATGCAAGAAGGTACCAAGCAGTACTTGAGGTAAGCGCAAAATAAGGCATTAAATCCGCACCCTCAATTCCGACCTCTGTCTGTCTGAAAGGCGTGTGCCTTGGTTCATGATCTTACGATTTTGGAAGACGGCGACGAGTCGGAAATTGGCGAACAGGGAGTGAGTCGCTTCAAGCTTGACTATCCATGCCCCTAATCATTCTTTGAAGATCAATCTATCTGGAGGTCAGAAAGCAAGAGGTCTGTAGCAAGTCTTTTCCTTTGAAGCGCCGTCGTTTGTGACCAGTGGCACCCAGTCTCGCTTGCGCGGGCCGTCTATTCGAGGGCGTCGATACTATTGCTCGATGACGTTCTGTCAGCTGGTAAGTGGCGAACGCCCCCAAGTAAGTCGTTACAATCAATTTATGCATTTTAGTCGATGCACATACTGCTCAACACCTGTGGGAAAAATGCTTCAAGGGCGAACTCATGGAAAGTCGCACTGTCCTGTTAGTCTCTCATCACATCCTGCTATGCGGCCCTGGTTCAAAGCACGTCCTGGCTCTCGAGAATGGTCGCGTTCAATATTCAGGCGCGTGGAAATCTTTTAGGGGATCAGCCGTCATGAACTCGATCCTTGTCTCGTCTGGATCTGGTATTGAGCACGCTGGGATAGTTGTCGAGGATGAAGTTGAACAAATATATGACACGACCCAGCCTGTGGTTGCAGCTAAAATTCCCCCTCAAGTTCCTCATGCAAATAGCCAGACAGAGCCAACTGTACCTGTGCCCCGCAGCAGCAAAGCTCGTAAGCTCGTGCAAGAGGAATCTCGTTTCGAAGGTCGTATATCCCTGGACGTCTGGACACTCTACGCAAGAGCTTGTGGAAGTTTATGGTTCTGGACACTCTGCCTTTCTGTACTGTTGTTGAGCTGCATGTCGCCAGTCTGGGAAAATGGATGGCTAAAGTACGTATATTTTTTTTGCTTTCCTTTTTGTTTGAGACGAAGCTGAGCAATCCTCAGGATTTGGTCGTCAGCAGAAAATACCACCAGACAAGCAATATTCTATATCAGCATCTATGCAGGCGTAGGTCCTTGATGTATTCTAGGTGAATTGGATTCTAAATTTTTTGATAACCTCAGATTGTATTTTTCGGTCCGTAATAATCTTCTCATTCATTACTTGACCTGATAGGCTTCTCCAGAGATTTTCATCAAGATCATCCGCTGGTTTATTCTGTGTAGGACTCTATTGCACAATCTCTTACCATTTGACTCATTGGAATCAGTCAGCGGATCTATACGGGCTTCCAAAGTTTTGTTCAAGAGTGAGTCAAGTCAATATAAAATCGACAAAACTATTCACCGGTATCAGAGCTACTTGAGGTGGTACTCTTTGCGAATATTCGATTTCACGATACAGTCTCCCGTGGCCGCCTACTTAACCGCTTTGGTAAAGATTTTGAAGGTCGGTATTGTTCAGTATGTGGTGTTCAACCGCATCTCACTCTAAGATAGCTGTCGATAACCAGCTGCCCAACCAACTTGGTCGCGTGGTGATGATAGGAATTGCACTGTTTATAAGTATTGCAAGTCTCTCGTATGTTGGAGGATGGCCATTCCTGCTCGCTTCAATATTGGTCTTTGCCATCATGTACTCCGGTAAGTCCCAATACTATAGCACCGACTAATAGTCGAGTTGGTGGTCGCCGCAGTTGCACAGGTCAGTGGAGATGCAGCATCACCATTGACCGAGGCTTACTTGACAACCTCGCCCACAGGTATTTGGACAAGTAGCACGAGACCTTCGCAGACTTTGTAAGTGAGCTCGGAGTGAGCTGCTGATTTTTGAGTAATCGAGTGTGACTCTGCATCTTCCAGCGTCAATAACTAGTTCACCTCTCTTTGGCATATATGGAGAAACAATCTCAGGCCTTGTCGTAATACGCGCTTTCGGCATGTCCACGAAGTTTTTGAAGGACATGATAATTTGTGCAGACACGGTTTGATCACGCTCGTTTTTCAAGGTTTGTTGGGTGCTGAATTAATGATCTAGAATATGAATCCTTACTATTGGTCTGTGGGACGTCAGTAGGATCTTTCTGTGTTATTTTTTTTTTGACACTAATCCCGAGACTAGTACATCGTTGGTTGAGCGTTCGCATCCAATTATCCACGGGATTCTTGATAGGACTCATGGCGTTAATCACATTCTTGACACCTTCAATTGATGCTTCCTGGGCTGGACTTGCTCTTGCATTTGCATCTACTCTGACTCTTGACGTACGCCCTTGTCATCTGATACTGGCTTTGCCCAGCTGAACCCGGTCTTTGATAGATGTATTGGTTTGTAAGTGTCGCGTCCATTGCAACATTTAACTGTAAAGTTATTTCAATATTTGTCTAGTTCAGACGCTTGATCGACGTTGAACAAATTATGGTACCTCTTGTTATCGTGTAATGATATCGGTCCTGACTCGCCCTTGTCCCAGGTCTCCCTAGAGCGCATTAAAGAATATTCCGACTTACCGTCAGAGCCAGCAGAATTTGTTGAACCACGGCCACCTGCGTCATGGCCCAGTTCTGGTTCCATTCGATTCGAGAATCTGACTGTCGGATATGCAGTGAGTTTCAACCTGCACTTTCGAAGATAGAATTCCAGTAATCACTATGCAGCCTGAGCTGCCGGACGTGCTGCACAACTTGTCCTTCGAAATTAGAGCTGGAGAGAAGGTTACTTTCGTTCTCACAGCATTCTATCGGAACTCCCTAGACGATTCCTTTAGGTCGGTCTCATAGGTCGAACTGGGTCTGGAAAAAGTACGCTCGGTCTTGCACTGATGAGATTCGTCGAAGCGAGGGAAGGAAGAATTCTGATTGACGGTCTCGACATATCAAATATCGGGTTGACGGACCTTAGGAGGCGCCTGACAATTATTCCTCGTGAGTCCCAAATCTCCTATCTTTACATTTGGCGAGTGATCAATTTCTTTGCCAGAGGATCCCATGCTTTTGAGTGGCACCCTACGTACAGCCCTCGATGTTCTTGGAGAATATGATGACGCTGAAATTGTAAGTACACATACCCAATGCTCAGCATCAGCCACTGACTCCGTGTGGTTAGTATGAGGCCCTTCGGCGTGTCAATCTGTTACCAACTTCAGGCATGGCGGGCGAACTGCAACAGATGGCATTTTCGAATCTAGAAGCTCCTGTTTCCGAGCTGGGAGATAATTTCTCAACAGGGTCTGAATGTTATCCCCTTGAGCCTTGTTCTATCTGACCAATCTCTGCTACCAGGGAGAAGCAACTGCTATGCATGGCTCGAGCCCTTCTCCGCCGCTCAAAGGTTTTACTCATGGATGAGGTGCGTTGTCATGAATGATGGGCGGGTTCACAGTTTGAGATCTGTATTGCTTGATCATGAAGGCAACTGCAAGGTAACGTTTTGGCCTAGATATTGACCGTAGACTTATTTTCTTGCAGCGTGGATTTTGTAACGGATGAAATTATAAGCAAGACCGTTAGGGAGTATGTAATTTATCCCGATCGATGGCACCATTCTAAGAGACGTCTTTGCCATCCGATGGCAGAGAGTTCGCAGACAGCACAATCATCACTATTGCCCATAGATTACGTACTGTTATTGACTATGACAGGGTGAGTGGTATTCGCGTTCTGCCGGCATACTTCGAGGCCAACGAAATTTATAACAGATCATGGTGATGGAGGAGGGCGAAATTGTCGAGTTTGAAAGGTGAGATGAAGCTGCTTTGAAACCCTTACAATCTAAACGGAGCATTCCTTTTTGTATTCATTGGCACGTAGACCTGGAGTACTTATTGACGACGAGACATCTCGATTCCACAGGCTTTGTAAAGCCGCTGGAAGGGAGGAGTTTGAGAAACTCCGCGCTTTGGCGCATCGTTAAGTGCAGCAGGAAGGTCTTTGGGCTTCACCCCTTGATAATCAATGCTATTGACATATGTAAACAAAGTTCAATCAAATTTAGGCTATTGGAACCTGCTCGACGTAGCATTTTTATTCAGAAGAGAGATTGTGACCACCGATATAGTCACGATGATTGCAGAGTTGAAGAGGCAGTATCTAAAACCTGATATTCCTGCGGAGATCTTTGCTGTTCGGAAATTTTATTTATGCTGTCTCCCAGGAATGATTCACGACGCGATTGGCGCATGCCGACCAGGACTCTGGGATCTGATATAGCGCCGACTCTGATGTGTTCGGAGTTGGATCACAGTCGAGGACGTTGTTGAGTTGATGAAGCCCGGTCAGTAGTGAGCACTGTTCGGGCGTATTTCAGTATATAATTATTTGTCGAAATTGTCGAAATTTCGCACTGCCATCCCGCATCGCGCGGCTTCAAACTGCTCAAACGACAATCATATACGAATAGGGGTCGCGTCGTAGTCACATGGTGACAATGAAGGAGCGTGTGACTTCTTGAGTTCGGACACCAGTCGATTGAACCCAATTAATTGAACCCAGTTACCTATTAGCCGCGACCGCTGTTCGTCGCAGGCACAATGGCGGACCCCATACCTGTTATTTTTCACGAACGAAAACATGCTTACCCCCACGACGATGTCTTTGACCACTCCCACCATCACCACCACCATGACGATCATCAGCACAGAGCCCCAGTCAAGAAACTGCCAGTGATTCCTGATTTGAGGTTCGAGTATAGCTATTTGCGGAGTATAAGGCCATATGTCAAGGTCGAACGCGTAATGAAGAAGAATCAGAAGAAAAAAGAAAGCTCAGAAGGGTCCGAGGATAGTTACACGAAAGTTGGTAGCGGGGGAGGCAAAGGGCGGGAGGTTGCCCAGCCTTCGGAAACATCAGAAGTCATCACAGTGCAGTGGGGAAAGGTGACTTGGGTGACTCTAAGGGATCAAGTTATAAGTCCTATGTTACAAGGTCTTCTATGGTACGTCTCTATTTCATCCACAATCGTTCCGTCGCTGTGGGTCAGGTATCAGACTCGGCTGATTCTTTCTTGTCCTCCAGGGCATTAGCGAGTTATTATATCAGCCCGTTTTCCAGGAATCTTGGGTCAAGGATGGGAACATTCGTGCATGAAACATTGCCTAGGAAAGAGGGTTCTTTTGTGTCATGGTTAAGGGGATGGACGAAAAGCATTGGTATCTCTAGTTCCCCAAGGGCCAACCAATGAATCAACGCGAACAGGGAGATAGATAATAATTGAATAATTTTGGGTATACATAACACAGTTCCTACATTATTTGTTACATGTCTTCCCTTTCTTACCAACCCTATACTTCCAGCAGATTACCTATTGCGTATATCGGACCTGAGAGTAGGAGTTCACCCACATGTACCTGGAGAAGGCGACGTAGAGATAACGGAACCATACTAGCTGACTCTTGTGGGCCTTCATCGCTTGCAGCGCCTTTAAATATTCTTCATAGCCGGAAATGAAGGTAGGCATCCCATTGGCGTCGGGGTTACGCGGTATGGACGGCTTCAAGAGTTCAGGATACCATGTGCCAAGCACGCGAATGACAAGAAGCTCGAGCCGCTGTGTGAAGAAAGAACTGTAGATGTCGACCTTCGTCAGAGGTACAGAGAGGACGGAGATGTATTTGAGAGGGAGCGAGACGGAGATTAGGGTATATAATCGAGGAGGCGTCACAGAAATGCGCGTTGCTAATGCCTTGACACCTTCCGGGATTGACTTGTGATTAGGATGTGAGGAGACGCCGTCCTGATCGAAAGTGAGAATCTAGAAGTGCGCAAAAAGAAACCAGGGGCCTAGTCAAGAAGGCTGTCAATGTGCTTCGAATTTTGGGATGGCGTACCGTGTCGATCTTGAGATCAAGAACGTAGGGCTCAAGGCTTTTGGCGATGACATCGGCATCCCATGAAGCGGTTTGATTGTCCCGTAGCTGTCTAAAGTTGAAAGACAGTTCACTTTGATTTCAGAGGCAAATATTCGTCAAGGCGCAAAAGGACACATACGGATGATTGACGAGCCATCTTCGGGTCGGTGGGATACCCAGAATATCAAGACTACTTTGCAGTTCTTTCCAGCGCGTTTCTCCAAGGCCTTCAGCGTCTCCATTTGAGAGACAGAGGTGATATAGACTCATATTTGATTTCCGTTGAAGTGCCAATATTGTCGGTGCAAAAAACATAGTCTCATCATCTGGATGAGCTGTAACGAGGAGAATATTTTTGGAAGTGACAGCCCATTCTCGAGGTTTTTGGGTAGCAAAGCTACTATTTGAATCGAGGGGTTTGTACAGTGCGCCTAGGACGACTGAGAGTACGAGAACGATGATGGCGGACGTTGGAAGCATGATTATTACCGCGTTGGGCGATCTGTTGATTGCGTACAGGAGTGTTCAACTTTCTCACAGTTTTCTTCACCAACAATCACCATCATCATGGTATACTTAGGTGCAGGGACAAAAAATTCCCCAATCGCTATTGACGACGACTCCGAAGACGAAGTAGTCTATGAGTTGTCGTCTTCCAGGCCACAAGCGGCTCAGTATTCCTTCAGAGACACGCCTGAAATTGCACCTCAACAACGTATGTTGTTTGCGTTTCCAGCAGTGGCTCCTTTATAACCCCTCACTATATAGCTTGTCATGAAACCGATACCTACCAAAGGTCATCTTCGGCAGGATCTTGGCAAGAAGATGGGAGTTGGACGCCGTCCGCAACCTATACCAGCAGAGACAATGAGAGCAACTCAGTCTCTGCTAGCAACGGCACGTCTTACCCGTCCGCGGACCTGTTTATCCTTGATCCATACGCTGGAGGGAAACGCGCTATGGCGGAGTATGGCACCGCCGAAGATGAACGCAAGTTTTTTCTTGTTGATATCTTTCTCCCCACTGACGCGTTCATTTACAGCTCCTCCTTATTGGCCTTCAATGGACCTTGATAATCAGGCGTCTAGTGAGCCATATTGCAAATAGTTCGATATATTTTCTAATGTGTAACTTTTACAGCTAAGAAGAGAAAGCGAGTAGGAAGCTTCAGCCAAGACATGTCTGCACCTGGACCGAGTAAACCACGAGAAACCTCTCACCAAAGCCTCGCTAACCGCCTTTCGCAACCTGAAAGCAAGAAGGCGAGGAAGCGCAGACGTCGTGCAGAGCGTCAGGCCATTGAAGAAGCACGCCTTCAGAATTCTGCCTGGGCAGAAAGCTTGACCAATCCGGGGTCGAATGTTGACATTGAGGACCTACAATCCTGGGATGGTCTCAGGCCTTCTGATAGTTACTTCTCTCGCGACTCCCCTCCGCCGAATGGCTCATGGACACCGACCATCGCTGATGCAGCAGAAGATTCTATTGTAACAGAAGCCGTTGTCGATACACGACCTCATTGGTCATTTCCTTCTGTACAAAACCCTGCGCCTCCTGTGCAACCTCCGCCACCTGTCCCACCCCCACAACCTGCTGCTAAACACACGCTGCCTCCAAAACCTCCTCCCCCTCAGCCTGTGCCGCCGATCGGAATGAAGCCTGATCAAGACCCGAACAGTAAACACGGCGTTTTTCATCCCGACAAGACGAACAAAGAAGCTGGAACGGATATGAAGAAGCGGGATCCAAATTTACCCTACATACCTAATCCTGCTCGTACTCTCGTCATGGAACAGTTGCC